>CM018050.1:18515343-18577843 GCA_008638375.1 Nyssa sinensis
TGTTCAGAATAATTCCTAGGATCAAGAATGAAACATGCATGCAGTCTATACCGTAGCAAATCCACTAAACAATTCAAAATTTAAAATCAAGAAAATGAAGATAATTTTGAGTATTACCTTCAACAGTGGCTATCTATTCTCTTTGGCTCAGTTCAGTCTCTCAAAAACCTTCTCAGGTTATGCACCTGTAGTCCTCAAGTCTCCACTTGCACTCCAAATGGCCAAGTCCTTCCTCAAGTGCCCTTGCATGCAAAGCTTTCTTCCCCTCTCTCTCACTACACTCTCACTCTCACAGCCACCTCACGTACACACACACACACACTCTCTCTCACAGTTTGGGTATTATCAGATTCTCTAAAGAGAGAATTTAGTGCAAGGTTGCATATTTATACCATAGTGCATTGTACATATGGCTATACATATACATACATATATGTGTGAGTGTATCTCAATCCTTAGTGGGCTGGTGGCTGATTGAGGTGATAGGGATGATGTATGGCAATGATGTGGGGAATGCATGCAAGGCCATTGGCCAATTTGGGTGGTGGCTTGGGCAAGATTATAGGTTATATACATATATTGCATGTACATATGCACAAAGTAACCAATAGCCTAGTTGGTAACTTTTTGGAACAAAATTGCTTACCTTGGTAGGTCAAGGGTTCAATTCCCCTTGGCTTCCCAAGTGACCATTTTCTCATATTTTTCTGGTTAAGGCCCTGTTTGGTTGTCGCGAAATTCCAGTTTCAATGTTTTGGCCTTAACTTTCAATCCGTAACTCCTTTTTCAGTGCGGTTTCTTTCTGTCACTTCCTACTCAGAATATCTTTCATTGACCAAGGTCCAATGTCGGTTTTTATTTTCTCGAGTTTTCCATAATTAGCTAATTCGAGTTTTATCACTATTAAAAATAGACATTAAATTAGCTAAACCTGACATTTCATTCCCAAAACAGTTTCTCATATACAAAACATGTCAGTTAAGTAATTGGGGTGTTACATAATTAATTATTTTAATATAAGAAATAAATTGTAACATACATATATATATATATAATTAAATACAAAAATATATACATTATAAATAATTGTAACTTTAAATATATATATATATATAATTATACATGAATATATATAAATATATGAGTGTGTGTATGCATGTGTGCATGCATGCATGTATGTATGTTAAAATATGTGTATATGAAATGTATGTGTATTATATATGGAATAAGAGAGCATGTTATTGTCCAAAGTGTACAAAAGTGTGTGTGTGTTAGTGAGAGGTGGGTGTATATATTCAAGGTGTATTAGGGTGTGAACCATGTATGTATATGTGTGTATATATATATATATGTAGGTAAAACAAAACAAACCCACACAACCGGCCATTTAATGCTTGCCCCCAAAACAGTAGAAATCTGAGTAAGGAAGCTGCCACAAGTTAACCTATTTTGTGGGACAATAAAAAAAATGTGATGATCACACATATATCATTATATACACAACCATATGCACACTCTTGAACCATCCGAGAGTGAGAGAGAGATTGAAGGAGATTCTGGGGATTCAGAAGTGAGGAACAAGGGAGAAGTAGAGAAAGAAAGAGGATCGAGATCTCAAAACTAGAGGTAAACCCACCAAAAACACCCAAATCTCTCTCTCTAGAAATCAGTGCATGTGTATAGGCTGTTTAAGTTTGATATATGCTTGAATGATATTTAGAACATTGATGCGTGAATAATACATGAAAACAGAACCTAAAACGACCTTAAAACACCAAGAACAGCACACTACCTCCTTGGATGGACCTTACTCAGGTGGGTCTGATCCAACCTTCGACAAAAATAGTTTTGGCTTATCAAGACTTCTAACAGAGGCCATAAGGGTTCTAAAAACCCTAGTACGCGATCAAAAAGCCCAAGAAATGACCTTCAAAGGTCGAGTTGCAGGTACGGGTTTAAAAACCCAACCTCACAAACTCACCACTAAACCTACTTCTTTGAATGGGGATTTAAACCTTATGAAAAATGAAGCACATCAGAACAAACCCCAAGATATTTGGCTAAAAAATGAGCATATACGACTGAGACACAGTTTTGATTATCAAACCTTTAACCGAGCTGATGACGCCTATTTGATGCCTAAAAAGAATGAAAACCTCTTAAACAATGTCCCAAAAATGGATTAGGTTAAAAACAGTGGGGTTTGAGCAACTCAAAACGCACAAAATTGAAGCTTTTAAGCTTCGAGAATTAAGGTTACAGTGATGGTCGTGGGGAAGACGACCGAGTCGACTCACTGTTTGAATCGAGTCGCCGAGTAAACTCGAGACACGTGTTAGGACGAGAGATGGCCACCGGATAAGTAGGGCAACGTCGTTTTGTTTTAAAACCCTGAATTGCCTTGTTTGGTTACACGGTTGAGAGTTTTAAATCGTATCCCACATGCGGTTTAGATGACCTATCCATGGATAAGGCCTCTGCTCGCCGTTTGGTTTGAGAAAATAGGGAAAAATAAAAGAAATGGGAAGGTTTGTTGCTACGGGGTTTCGAACCCCTGACCCACGTGCCCCAATCGCCTCTCTTTCCATTCGACCACGCATGCGCGTGTGTCACATATGGGGCAATATTTATATATATAATATATATAAAATAAATCAGAAAATAAAAAGGTGCATTTTGCACCTAACAGGAATTGAACGTGGTATTTATTGGGAGGGAGGTGACACGCTGGCCAGCGTGCCACCCTATTCGACCTGTAACTTATTGCACACTAAATATATATATGTCATACTTTATAAATTTAATTTAATTTAATTTATTTAATTAAATTAAATGCTCCAAAATGACCCGGTGTCCAAATGAGATGAGTTATATATGTATTTCTACTATCTCAGACCTCCTAAGTCCATTGGTGAGGTCCACGACATGAGATGAGGTCTCGAAAAATTTAAGACCCGTAAAAATGTCAAAATGACCAAAATGCCTCTGCCCCATAAATGAGTCAAACGATGTCCAAATTAAATAAATAAATAGTGGATTTTGACCATTTTAAACATTCTGAGTCTAATGGTGGGGTCCATTTCACAAGACGAGACTCTGAAAAATTTAGACACGTTAAGGTATAAATTACCAAAATGCCCCTAACATGTCCTAAGCCGAATTAAATTCTAAGAAAGCCTAAATTGACTTTATTCAACGTTCCGGACTCAAGGGTAGAGTCTATTCGACCAAAAGAGAAGTCTAATATAAAAATACATAAAATTTGATGAATAGTATCTGTCAAATGACTATAAACTAAAATATTACCGAAGTACTAAACTAAGGCAAGTACGAGGAGATGAGGTGCGAGAAGACACGACGCGTTAATATGTGAAGTAGTTAAATTTAAATTAAAGTTAATGGAGCTACCAGAAGAGTATAGCTTTAAAAGTTAAAAATAAATTAAATTTCTAACACATTAAATTGTGTCATAGGTTAAAAGTACGAGTTGAATTAAGTACATAAGAAATTTATGAAGTCGGTTAGGATTAATACGATCTAAGCATAAGATAAGAAGCATCAGTAGGTGATATTGCAGTGATGTGAAGTTAATGAGATTATATATGAATTGTTCTTAGGAACTACAGAAGAAGTGGGGAAAGCGCATTATTAGCACTGACCTAAGGACCAAGGTGAGTAACCCTGCCTTTGAAGTGGAGATTTAACTCCATGAAGAAGTTTTAAGTGCAAATTATTTGAAGCCTTGAATATCAAATTCAGTATCACATGACTCTTGTTTTAAAATGTTTTCTGCTTTTATAAACTGTATTGTGACATGCTGGGTGATTGGTCTGAATCACGGTTTTCCTTTTTAATTATGTTTCAGCATGCCTGGGTTTAAAATGCTAAATTTTCATAAATGTTCTGAATTTGATTATTACAAGTATTTGAAGTTCTATTGTAGAAGTTATACATTTCATGTTTTAAAATACTCATGAAAGTATCTATTGAAGAAGCCATGTGATAAATGTTTTACAAGATAAATGGTGTTTAAAGCACCCCCTATAATGGTTGAAATCCTTCGAGATTCAATAGTAAATGCCCGGTAGCAGGATCTAATCCCCCAGGCAAATGAGATCGACAGTATTGGCAGTAAAATGGGAGTCTGGTTCGAAACAGATTCCACCTAATTAAAGAGAAAAGATAACAAATGTTTTTGGAAATGGAAGCAGGTTTTACCCCCATTTTCCTATACATGTTTATATGTTTTGAAATTACACTTTTGGAAATGGAAGTAGGTTTTTACCCCCATTTTATTATACGTGTTTGTTTGCTTTTAAATTGCATATGCTCTATTTGAAGAAATGTGTATTTAGCTTGAATACTTTAAATGTTTCAAAGCTATCTGTTTTAAGAATTCATATACTCTGTGTTGTAAAATGTACGAGCAATTGGTAGTGAGTATTTTATAAACTCTCACATGCTAAACCACTACCAGTTGAAAACCCCAGGACGATTGCAGGAATTACTCACAAGCTTAGATTAGCTTACCCAGATTTTTATCCGCTCCCTTTCAGGTGACTAATGGCAGATTGATTTTTTAAGACGATGAGGATGAGTCTAGCTTTTGGAAGACTTACTTAAATAGTTCTTTTGGGAAATCACATGAACTCTAATTAGTACGTTTGTATTAGCAGAAAATTTAAGGATATGTATTAAGCCCCACGGGGCAGCTGAATTAAGATTGTAATTATAAAGTCTTTTTAAGTTTTAGTTATGCTCTGAATGTATGATCATGTGTACCATTGTGAATAGCGGCAGTATCGGACGGATGTGCAAATTTTAAAATGAAATAAAGAAAAAAAAATTTTCACGCTTCCGCAACCACATGAAGCACATCTATTCGATACCGCTGCAGATGTGAGCCTTGTCCCGAGGCCTTCGGGTCTTGGGGCGGCGGTCGCGACTCGGGGTCCGCGCGAGGCAAATTTCGGGTCGTGATAGAGGGATTAGGTGAAATCAATTTCCTAGAATTTTTCTTCCCCATTAATTTGATTTTCGAACATCTTTCTTTTCCTTTGAGTATTTTCTTTGAATTGATTTTATTTTAAATTGCAATTACAAAAATCTTAGTACATTTCTAAATAAAGTCGAGATTAGTTTAATTTCGGTATTTTTCAAAAGTAAGTTTCCAATCCCCGAGGATGATACTCTTCTCATCACTTTACACTAAAACTACGATATTGTGCACTTACAGTTTTGCACCGATCAAGTTTTTGGCCCCGTTGCCGGTGAAAGAGAAGTAATAGCGGCTGGGCAAAGAAGAAAGAAAGGGGCGCTGCGACTTGAAGGACGCTGCTGCGAGCTACAACGATTATTTTTTAGTGTTCATTTTCTTCCATTCCTCTCAAAAAAAAAAAAAAAAATGATGGTGAATTCGTTTATGTTGAATTTGATTTTTAGCATGAACTAAATTTTATTTATTCTAGGAAAATGATGTAATCTAGTCTCAAACTATGCTTGATTTTCTATGCAAATTTGAAGTAATTCTCTTTCATGTTTGTCTGATTTATTCTGAGCTTATTGCTTCTAATAACTGGCCACTAATTAGATGATTTTGATCTTGTGATTTGCTATCAAAAGAGGAAATTATAGGATAGATCTTGGATATTTCAGCAGAGGTGAATATAAAGATCGAAAGACTTGTATAAACCTATGTAGTGTTAGAATCATTGGTCTTATTGCTTTCTTGCTTTATTAATTTGCACTCTTGTGTAAAATGATGAACAAGAATAGTTTCCAATTGAATGTTGAAAGAGGCTTCTGGATGAATTGGAGATTTGCTAACAAACATAGAGAATTAAATTTAATTAGTTAGATGAGTAAAGCATAGTGAGGGATTAGGTGAAATCGATTTCCTTGATGTTTTCTTCCCCATTAATTTGATTTTTGAACAAAATCTTTCTTTTCCTTTGAGTATTTTCTTTGAATTGATTTTAATTTGAATAGTTGGACACACAAATAATAGTTGGACACATGATATTAGTACAATATTGATTATATTGTATGCTAGTATTACATGTAAATGGTTGATTGATATTTTGTTGCTATATTTTGGATTATTAAGTGTTATACTTGTAACTCCCAGTACATGTATAAATATATATAAAACAGTTTGAAACAGAATATATATTTGTTCTTTGAAGAACAAGAATCAAAACAGAAAAGAAATAAAATAGAAACTCAGTTTATGAAAACAGGAAAAGTACAGAAAGTAATTTTTCCCAAATAGTAAAGTAGAAAACTGTTTTGGAAACAAAGCAGAATCAAAAATTGGAAACACTTTCAGTATAATAGTACAGAAATCTGAATTAGATCAAGGATAGTGTTTGACATTATGTCCTTAAGACAAATTTTGTCATCGCTATGGTGCTCACGATCTTGGACGTTTGCCTCCTAAGATACAATGATCTGAATCTCATAGAAGTAGCACTTCAATCTGTGAGTTTGTTGAACCAACAATGGTTTACTCTCTCAAACACAAACACTGAATGCAGAAAACTTGTGAAAAACAAATGCTTGAATATGGGTGTATTTATAGACCTCTTCATAGGCTGTTTGGTACAGTCATGAAGGTTCAGTCGTGTCTGTTCATGGTGAACAGGCACAGTCACACTCATAAAGAAGACGATTGTTCAATCAAAATTTAAACCAATCCAATTGCAAAACGACATCGTTTTGGATTTAAACCAAAACCAAAAAACGTACTCGTAGAACGGTGACGTTTTTAGTTTTAATTAATTTGGTAACTAAATGGCAGCGTTTTGATTTGTATTTAACAGCAACAAAATGACAACGTTTAATGAAAAATTATTTAAATTAACCATGCCCAAGCCCGAGCCCAACTTGGGGGGGCGGTGCGCACACGCGTAGTGAACCAAGCATGTACTAGGAATAAGTGTATATATACTCTTTAAAAGTCTTGTACCCTTCTCATGTGGGACACAAGCTTTTTGTACAAGCTTCAAGCTTTTGTTACCATTTTCAAGTGGTGATGTAGGTAATTTCTCATTTACACCTTAATGGTTTTGAGCAACTTAATATATAATCTTAATCTCCTCATGAAGGAGAACACATTCCAATGTGGACCCACCAAAATTAATTTGTGAGACTCACTTTAATTTTAGCTCAAAAATAGTTAATTATAATGCTTAAAAACTCATTTTCCCAACAATACTTGGAGGACATACATGATTGAGTGAATGTAAATTGAATCAAAATTTGAGAATAAGGAGGGGAAGTATGGAGTGATCTTTAAATTACAGCGTCTATCTTTAGGATGGATTGATCGTTAAATTACAATTGAAACAACTTTGTCATTGCTTTATTGCTTTAAAACCCATCTTTAGATTTTTTTTTTTTTACCTTTTTTATTTTAAGTATTCATTTAGACAGAATATGTGACCATGAATTTACCATTTTAGTATATATTTAAAAATTGAGACCAACTCTACCTTTTATTGATAATAAGTTAAAGGCCCATTGATCGAGGCAAAGTTGATTTGCTCACAACACCTACTAGATTAAATAACTATGAGTGTTGAAAAGAACTAGTGGTGCAAAATGGGCTCGGCTATGATTAACCAAGCCCAAAACTTCTCCATCACTAATGTGTTCTGGACCGGGTAATGTCTAACGATATTATTACAAATATTGCATTGGACCATATCCTGGCCCTAGGCGGGGAAATCAATGTGTGCGCTGGTGTAATGTTTACTGGCAGGTTTTTCGGATTAAAAAAAAAAACCTCAAAAACAAGCAAAGGAATAATATAATGTTTATTTTTAGAGTTGAGATTATTTCTTTTCCAAATGTTTAGTGTTCATTTGGGATAGTTTTAGATCACAGGTATTTGATTTTAAAATTTTGGATTTCGAAATCTTGAAATCTTGAAATTTCAAAATTAATTTATTAGTTATATGTTTGAAGTGATTAAAATGCGTGAATTTTCTTTTATCCTTTGTTAAATAATATGATATTTGGCTGAGTGTGAATTATTTCATAGTAGATAATTTTACTGTAATATTTGATAATTATAAGAATTTTTTTTATAATTTTTATAAAGATAAAGGTTGTCAATATAATATATAAAGAGTGATGCTGCACTTTCTGATCAATGGGGGCTCCGTTCCTCCATGCCAGCAGAACACTCAAAGAAAGAGATCAAAGGGTCACCGGGTTGACTTCGGCCTCCGATGATAAAGTCAATAAACTGAATTGAAAGACTGTAATTGAAAGTAATTGAATGAGCATGAGAATAAAAGTGTACCTTAAGGCTTTATTTATAGGCTGCTGATCTCCTAAGTTGATTAGTATTTGAAGCCGTGAAAGTAGGGATTTGATCATCAGAGAGTGACAGTTAGCATGTTGAACACGACGCTTGAATGACAGTTTCCTTGTTGGATACTGTTTCCTTATCCTTAGCTCGCTAGGGTGCTTAAGGCGGCAATAAGCTCCGAACCTTCTTTTGAGTGTTCATAGTGCGTTCCGAGCTTGAGGTGAGTCTAAGGATTGTATGGGCTTTTGATCAATAAGCTCTGAAGGCCATACGTTTAAGCCTGTTTTGGATGGGTGTGCTTTGGATGTTCTGTAGGCACACGTGTCATGTGGAGATTGGTTTGTCACTTTATGGCATATCAGCTACTCCCCCCCCGAGTCTTAGTTTTAGCAATATGCATAACTAGGGCTAAGGGTTTCCGTAATGTCATGCGTCTTGTCTTTCTATTTCCCTAGACAACCATTGATGTGGCATTTATTGCGTAAGTCGTCGTTTAGGCTTTCGAGGCCATCATTGCCTTCAACCACCACGATGGTTTGGCTTGATGGGCCCTTCACTTTGAAAACCTATAAGGGGAGAGGGGTGTGTGTACGCCCCTTTCCCCCATCATTTCCTTTGCTTCTCAAGAAAACCCTCTGCCGTCAATATCAAAGTGATCGTAGTTTTTGAAGAGGTTGCCATCGTTCGAAACTCCCATCTCCGGTCATCATTCAGGTTTGATTTAGCTTTCCTTTTCATTCATTTTTCCTTGTCCTTTTGCTTCCCTTTCTTTCCCTTTTACTTCTGTTTCTTTTCCCTTGTTTTTCCTCATTCACCATATCGGCCTCAAACGCAATGTCGGGCATTGGTGGTGACATGGGAAGCTCTTCAGAGACGATTGTGCCATCCCAACTTCATATAGTAGGTAGTAGCCCTTCTAAGAATAGGCCAGTCAAATCCCCTGTAGTTGAGTCTTCCTCCAGTTCGAAGGTTAGGATTGTTGATGCCTTTATTGAACCTAAGAATAGAGTAGGGGAGTCCTCGGGCAAGCCTTCCCAAAGAGAAGAAGGACAAGGTGCCGTTACTCCGGCCATGTTAGATGGTCCGAGGGCATCCTTCAATTTCCTAAAAAATGTCACCTGTAGGGCTCCTAGTTTTCTAGATCGTCCCTCTGACGTTCGTTCGGGGGAAATTTGTGTTTATCTCACATGGTTCGAGATGGGGCTGAGACTCCCCTTGCCTCCTCTAGTTGTACAGCTTTTTAAGTGGTTTAATATTTTCCCCGCCGACCTTAACCTCAATAATTGTAGGCATCTGTTAGGGTTCATTGTTTTAGGTTATCTGAACGGTGTCGAGGTGGACATCGACATGATCCGTAGTAATATGGATCTGAAATACATGACGTTGAAAGGCCTCTTTTATATGTCTTTTGACAAGGGGTTTAGACCCCTCTCCTCAGTGCCAACTTCCATCAAAACTTGGAAGAAGTAGTCACGACCCAAAACCCACCCTGTGCAAATCTCGAATTGTGACTGCCACCCTTCGGCGTAGGGGCCACCGGACAAGGCTCTCATAAGCCACAGTATCGGACGGCGGTGCAACCTGTGTTGCGGAAGCGTGAAAAACTTTTTCTTCTTTTAAATTTTCTACACATCCGCCTAGTACTGCCGCTCTTTAGAACGGTACACATGATTATACATTCAGAGCATAATAAAAACTTAATAACTTTATAAATAATACATGTTCAGCTGCCCCGTGGGGCTTAATACATAATAGTTTTACTATCTTCTAATACAAAAGTGACTAACTAAAGTTCCATAGTGCCTCCCAAAACTACTAGTCCTATAAGTAGCTGTTTACACCCTTCCTCAAAATAGGCAAAGCTCTAATCATCGTCATCATCAAAGGTCAGGACTGCTGTCAATCACCTAAAATATGGGTCGGATAAATTCGGGTAAGCTAAACTAAGCTTATGAGTAATTCCAGCATTTGTCAGGGGTTTTCAATTGGCAGTGGCAGTATAAGAGAGTTTATAAAATATTTACTACCAATTGCTCGTATACTTTGAATATAGAATATATGCATTCTTTAAAATAGATAACTTGAAACAATTAAAGAATTTAAGCTAAAACATGTACTTCTTCAAGTATATCAAAGAGACTTCAAAACATGTAAATATGTGTAGAAAAATGAGGGTAAAACCTGCTTCCATTTTTTTAACACAACATCTTATCACTTTCATTAATAGAATCCGTTTCGAACCGGACTCCAGTTTTACTTAATGGAGATATCTCATGCCTGGGGGATTAGATCTTGCTACCTGGCATTTTTCATGTCATAGTTGAATTCTGAAGAACTCAACGTCACATGTAGTGCTTATGCACAGTTTAGCTTTCATTACCAATGGCAACAGGAGGCATATAAACATTTATGAATAGAAGCTATTTAAAACATTAAAACATGACCTCCTTGTAGTTGCATTTTAAAACATGCAACACATAACTTCTTCAATAGAGTCTTCAAATACTTGGAATATGCAAATTCAGAATATTTAAAGAGATTTGGCATTTTAAACTTAGACATGCTAAAATTTATTTTTAAAGAAAGCCATAGTAGAAACCATTCATTGAGCATGTTACAATAGGGTTTACCAGAATAGAAATATTTTAAAAACAGGAATCATGTAATACTGAATTTTGATATTCAAATGCTTCATATATTCTGAACTTAAAACTTCTTCAAATCCATGGAGTTAAATCTCCACTTCAAATACAGGATTACTCACCTCAAACTTTAAGGTTGGCACTACTGATGGGCCTTCCCTTTTCCTTTGATAAGCCCAAAACAATTTATGAAAATTCCATAAATTTCACATGTACTTAAATCAACTTGTGATCTTAGCTATTCTTAAATTGTGTAAGCTTAATTCTATGATAGGTTTTATTCTTCAGAATTGAACTAACTCATAATGTTTTATAGTTGTATTTCATGTCTACTTACTTTATGTACTTTAATTGATAAATAAATATTACCTTCGAAGCATATCGTTTAGTGTTTCAGTATTTTCTCATTCTTCTTCTTCCCTTAGTACTTCTTTAGCAAGTTTCTTTGCAGCTTCTTCTTTCATAAATCGCCCCATTGGAACAATAGGAGTTTTGAACATAAATGGCTTTAAAGAGAGGATCTAAAATTTCTTGGCAGTATTTATCTTTTTTTTAATTACTTTTCCCTCCCCAATTAGCTTATCCATGACGTTTTACTTCAGTCTTAAACTACGACACAGTTAAATGTATTAGGAATTAAATTTCATTTCAATTTATACTCTTCTAGTAGCTTCATTATTTTTAAGTTTGTTTCTATTATTTCACATGTTTACGTGTCATATTTTTTCATACTTTATTTCATAATATGGACCTTACCATTGAGTCTGGAACGTCGAAGAAAATTAATTTAGACCTTCTCGGACTTCCATTTGGCTTTAGGGGCACTAGAGGTAATTTGGTCATTTTATACTTTAAGTGTCTTTATTTTTCGGGGTCCTGTCTCACAAAACATACCTCACCATTAGTTTCAGAATATTCAAAATAGTTAAAATACACTATTCATATGTTTAATTTGAACATCGGACTATTTCGCTATTATTAAATTAATTAATTATTACATTGATATAATATATATATATATATATATATTTTTTTTTTATGCCCAAAATTCTCACAGGCTTGCCTGTCCAAGTGGGTTTGAGGTGGGGTTTAGGATTCTTGGTCTTGAGAGGTTGGTCGTTTGATTCCCATGGGCTGCGGTCCCTTTTATTTTTCAAAGGATTTTTAATCCAAACGGCGGACAAGGCACCCATTCAGGGATATGATATCCTAACTGGTTTTAAATCAAATTTTGATTTCTTAGGCTTATAACCAAACAAGCTCAATTAGGTTTTAAATTTTAAAATAGTTTCAATCTAAACGACGCAGTATCGGTCTAATTTAAAACCTAACGACGTCGCACCCCAAGTCACTGTTCATCATCACCCTTGATTTTCAAGCAAGGGTTCGGTAGGGTTCTGTCACCTTCTCCGGCGACGACGATCCTTTACTGGTTGATTTTCAACCCCATTTCAATGCAAATTTCTTCCTTTTTCTTTCCAAATCACAACCTCACTCTTGGTTTTCATTGAAACCCTTAAAACCCTACAAATATGGAGTTTTTTAAGACTCCGGCCAACTGTACTTTTACACTTTCGAGCATATTTAGTCACTGTTTCCATTCATTTCTTTATAATTTTCTTCCTGCATCATTGAGGATTATTTCCTCATTGATAAATCAAAGTTTAAAGCATAAAATTACAAAAATCTAATTATCACCCTCCACCTGTAACTGCTTTGTTCTCGTTCAATCCTTGACCTTTTCTTTTAATTCTTTTTGCAATTGTTTACATTTTGCATGCTCTTCTAGGCTATCTATTTCAATCTATCATTCATGCTAAAATTTTCGTAAAATAGAATGTAAATTTACTCACCTGCTTGAAGTTTACCCTCGGTTTCTCTTTTGTTCCCACTTCTGAATCCTTTCTCTTCTCTCCTTTCTCATGTCTTGCTCTCTTTTCCATCTAATTTCCTTTAAGCATGTAGTGCATGCACTTGCTTTTAAGTAAGTTCCACCGCCCCTTCTCTGTCTCTCTATCCCCTTACAGCCCCTTTCATTGACTTCTTCAATGTTCTAATTAATTCTTCTTCTTTTTTCATTTCAGCTTGCAGCTTTGCATTTAATTTCTTGATGATATTTGTAAATTATATACATATTATATAACTACACACATTAACACACACTCACTCACACACATATGGCTGACACTCCCACTACTTCTCACTTCTTCAGTTTGCACATACACACTTTTGTGTTTATAATTTTTTATATATGTATATATATGTATAAATATTTGTTCATATGTGTATATATATATATATATATATTCGGCTATACCCATACAATACACACTTAATGTGTATATTTTTCATGTATTAATATATACATATAATTATATGTATATTACTATATACTTGTGACACGGAACATGATCATGTATTGGAATATACATATTTGTATATTTCCCAACCCTCGGTCTCTTCTCGTAGTAAGTTTTGGACTATCATTTAAATTCTCGTAAAATGTGTCATTAGGTTTGGTATTTTGGGTCGGGGTATTATAGAAGTGGTACTTCTTCATAAGAGGAGGATAGGAGATGGAGGATTTCCAAGATCAAATCTCAACATTTCCCCGGAGTACCAGGATTAAGGGTGAGACCCCCCCTTTTCAACATATGTCTGTTTTGTTGCATATCTTTAGTTCTAGACTAACCCTTGTGTTTATGACCATTGTGCAGATAAAAGCTGTAATACCCCGACCTAATGAAGTGTCATAACAGATACCATTTCGAACTCCGATACGCAACTTTCAGAAATTAATTTAGAATAATAATATTTAAAAAAAAAAGAAATAATAAAATAAAATAAAATTATTATTAATAAGATAAAAATAAAAAAATTAAACTTATGCATTAGGTATACATTGATGTATACACGGCTGCCTATATCTATATAGATATATATATATATGGACATTTATGCTTAAATATATATATATATATATACACACACACACACAATGGGATTTAAGGAAAGGAAAAGAGTTAAAGAGAGAGAATTAGTGGAGAGACAGCCATGTAAGCTGTTCTCCATATACGGCATAATGGTCGGTAATAGAGGGGATGCAACCAGGTGTACATGAGGACTGAACAGGTGTGGAAAAATGTAGAATTGAGGTGTCCTCCATGCAAATTCGGCTTACAGGTGGCAAAGCCACTAATTGCATGGCTGATTGATAAGGAATAAAATGGTAAAGAGAGAAAGAGTAAGGCACAGAAGTGGTCGGAGGAGAGAACAGGAACCTGAAACAGAAAAGTGAGGAAGGAAGATTTTGAAGAAAAACCCACTGTACAGGTAAATTTTAATTCAATTTCCTTCTAAAATTTGGTGCATGCAAGTATAGAATTATAACCTAGATAATGTCAGTTGTATTTTACAAGAAAAAGGATTAAAAAACTGTGACAAATCGACTGAGAAATCAGCAAACGGAGATAGAATAAAATCCAAAAAATTTTAGTTACAGGTCTGAAATTAGTTAAACCAAATCTAGATTGGTAAATTGAGGCTTCAACTAGACCTCACTAGGGTTCTCAAGCCACTAACCCGTGACCGTAAAGCTCAAAAACTGACTTCTAAAAAGCCAGTTGCAGGTTTCATTATTTAAACCCTGTGTCAGTTTTAGAGTCCTACACTCTGTTTTAGAATAGGAATCTAACCCTCAGGCCATAGGAATCATGTCGCACCAAATCACACTAAAAATAGTTGCTGAATAAGGATGTATTACCAAAATTATCAGTTCGGTTATCATGGTTTAAACCAAACATTTAGGTCAGCTACGTAGCCTCAAATGAATGCTAAGATGATTTACATGATGTTAGGAACCATCTCAGCCAAAAACAGTAACAAATAATCGAGTAGAAGTCTACGAAATTGAAGAAATAAAACCCAAAAATTTAGGGCTACAGTAGGGGTGAAACGGTGGGGAAGACGATGTACAGTTCGAGTTACGGGTCTGGTCTCGGATCGGGTCCTGACCAATGTGTAATATGGGTTCGGGTTACCCAGAACTACGTCATTTCATTAAAGCCTTAGTTAAATGAGATTAGGGCTGACGTCATCATGACGTCAACATGTCTAAACCGGATTAAGTCACCTGGTTCAGTCAGAACCGAACTGGTTCACTTACTTTGGAACTAAACCGGCTGGTTCAGACCGGGAGTTTAAATAATTACCTTCCGACCCCAGAATTGTTACGAAATTTCACTGTGGCCCAATTTCAAATAAATTAATAGTAATTTAATAATATTTAATTACTGAAATTAGGAAATTGCCCCTAGTCCAAAGACCAGTCAAACGAAGTCCAAATAAAGTAAACGAATAGTGCATTTTAAATATTTTGGACATTTCGGACTCAATGGTGGGGTCTGTTTTACGAGATGAGACTCTGAAAAATAAGAAACATTAAAATGTAAATTTACCAAATTAACCCTGGCATACCGAAAGCCAAATTAAACGCCCAAAAGGTCTAGATTGACTTTCTCGGACGTTTCGAACTCAACGGTGAGGTCCGTTTTATGAAACAGAGTACGAAAAACTATGATACGTCAAGAAAATAATGCTTACGATAAAATGTTAGGATTTAATACGACCTAAGCATAAATTAAAAACATCAATAGGAGATCTTTGAAGTACATTGAGGTTAATAGATTATTGTGAATTGTTTCTAGGAACTACAAAGGGAAGGGAACAACCAACTAATAGTGCAAACCCAGGAGATCAAGGTGAGTAACCCTGCATTTGAAGTGGAGATTTTAACTCCACGATTTAAATGATGTTTTAAACTTCAAAATATCTGAAGCATGAGATGTTAAATTCTATATTTCATGACTCCTGTTTTGAAATATTCTGCTTTTATAATTCTCTTGCGACATGTTCAGTGAATGATCTTTGTTACATTCCTTTTTGAAAATGTTTAACATGTCATCTATTCTGAAATGTTATTCCAACTATGTGAAGATTCTATCATGAACATCATGTTTTAAATGCTTATAAAAGCATTTCTTGAAGAAGTCATGTTTAAATGCTTATAAAAAATATTTCTTGAAGAAGCTAACGTTTTGCAAGATAATAATGATGCATAAGCATCACCAGTTATTGAGCACCCTTCGGGTTCTCAATTTAGAAGAATGCTCGGCAGCAGGATCTAATCTCCCAGGCAACGAGATCTCCTAGAAGTAAAACTAGGGTCTGGTTCGAAACGGATCCTCTAGTTAAATAGTGAAAAGATGACAAATGATTTTTGGAAATGGAAGCAGGTTTTATCCTCATTTTCATTGTGCAGGTTTATATATTTTGAAGTAACGTTTTTATTATGCATATTTACATGCTTTGAAATGCATATACTCTATTTGAAGGAATGTTTATCTAGCTTGAATACTTTAAATGTTTCAAAGCTATCCGTTATGAAAAGTGCATGTACTCTATGTTTAAAATGTATGAACAATTGGTAGTGTGCATTTTATAAACTCTCATGTGCAAAACCACTGCCAATTGAAAACCCATGACAGATGTAGGAATTACTCATTGGGCTTTTCGAAGCTCACCCCATTCCCTAAATTTTTTTCAGGTAACGATGATGAGTGGGAGCCTTGCTCTATCTTGGGATGATGAGTAGTGGCTCTGTATAATCATGAACTTTTGAGGATACTAGAACCTGTAATGGGACAGATTTTGGGATGTACTAGATGTTGGAAAATTTTGTACTTAAGCCCGAGGGGCAACTGGATATGTCATGTATATATAAAACCTTAAGTTTTAGTATGCTCTGATTATTATTATTATGTGTACCGCTATGAAGAGCAGGAGTACCGGATGGATGTGCGACAGATTTTAAAAAGAAAAGAAAAAGTTTTTCACGCTTCCACAACCACAGGTCACACCGCCATCCGATACTGTTGCTTATGTTTCGCCTCGCCCAAAAGCTCCTGAGCCTGAAGGTGGCAGTCGCGATCCGAGATCCGCACAGGGTGGGTTTCAGGACTTGACAAAAGTACTTGGAAGTCACATCTTCACGATTAAGCTTCAAGACAAGTACCTCCAACTCCTTCAGACCAACGACAGAGCGCACACCACCATCTTTACACCCGCAAATCTTGTCACGACCCGAAACCCACCCTGTGAGGATCTCGGATCGCGACCGCTGCCTTCAGGCCCGGGAGCCTGAGGGCAAGGTGAAACATGGGTGATGGTATCGGATAGCGGTGCAGCCTTGATTTGCGGAAGCGTGAAAACCCTTTTCTTTTTTTTTTCTTTCTTTTTTTTAAAAAAAATCTGTTTAAAAACATTCGCACAGCTATCCGGTACTGTCGCTCTTCATAGCGGTACACATGAAGAATCACATCAGAGCATACTAAAACTTAAAGTCTTATACATGATACATATTCGAATGCCTCAAGGGCTTAAGTACGTATTTGGTTGCCTCTTGGGCTTAAATACATAATTGTCCAAAAGTACGACATCAAAATTCGACCAACCATAGGCCCTAATACTTCCCAAAATATCTCCAGAATCCTAATGGAGCTGTCTATCATTTCTCCCCAAATTGGGCAAGGGTCCACCCATCGTCATCACCTGAAAAATGTTAGGGAATGGGGTGAGCTTCGAGAAGCCCAGTGAGTAATTCTAACATCTGTCATGGGGTTTCACTTGGTAGTGGTTTCGCACGTGAGAATTTTGTAAAATACTCACTACCAATTGTTCGTATACTTGGAACATAGAGCACATGCATTCTTTAAACAATGGCTTTGAAACATTAAAGTATTCAAGCTAACTTGTACTTTCGAAATAAAGTATATGAGTTTCAAATCATGTAAATATGCATGGTGAAAATGAGGAAAAAGCCTGCTTCTATTTTCAACACACACCTTATCACTTTCATTAACAGAATCCGTTTCGAACCAGATTCCCATTTTACTTTTCGTGGAGATATCTCATATGCCTGGGGGATTAGATCCTGCTACCTGGCATTTATTCGTATCATAGTTGGGTTCCTAAGAAACCCGATAGAAATCCGCGGTGCTTATGCACAATTTATCTTGCATTTAAAAGCATTTAACCCATAATTCCTTCGTGTGGATGCGTTTAAAAGCATTCAAAACATACAGTTCATAATCTCATGATAGGGTATTGAAATACGTGAAACATGTAAATTCAGGATATATAATAACATTTGAAATAGAAATTTTAAGCATGCTGAAGTATATCTCAAAGAACAGTAGTAAATTATTCAGGGAGCATGTCATAACAGAATATTTAAAACGGAATTGTGTAAAGACAGAATTTGATATTTAAAACATCATTCAAATCCGTGGAATTAAATCTCCACTTCAAATGTGAGGTTACTCACCTTGATTCCCCGGGTTTGCACTACTGGTGGGCTTTTCCCTTTCCTTTATATTTCCTAAGAAAATTATAAAGAACTCGTTAACTTCACATTTACCTTAAATCGTTACCTATTCATGCTCTTTTATTTAATTTTAGACCTGACGTATCCTAACTTCCTAGGATTGGTCTTACTGGTCAACTCGCGGTGACTTGATGAGTTTTATTTTTCACGTGACTAAATTTTCAGTACCTATTTTGGTGTTATGGACTTCACCGTTGGGTTTGGAATGTCCGACATAGTCAAAATAGACTATCTTTTAGTTTCATTTGGGCTTCGGGTACCTTAGGGGTAGTTTGGTCATTTCGCGCGTCATATTTTTCGGAGTCCCGTCTCGTAAACCGGACCTCACCGTTGATCTCAAAAGTGTCGAGATAATAAGAATGCACTAATAACTCGCCTTATTTGGACATCGAGCATATTGGGGCAATACAGTCATTTATACCTACGTGTTTGTATTTTTCGGGACTTGGTTTTCCGAATCGGACTCTGCCATTGAGTCTAGAATGCTTGAAATAGTGAAAATACACTATTGATTTGATTTATTCGGACTCCGTTTGACTTATTTATGACCTAGGGGTAATTTGGTCATTTTTATTTAATTAATAAATTAATTAAATAATTTAATTTATTATTTATTAATTTATCAGGGGTATAAATGGAATAAAATTCCAAAAATTGGGCCAGAGTTAAATTTCCTAAAACTATTGGGGCTGTTTCGTAATTTCCAAAAAGTATAAACTGAACCAAGGGGTTCAGTCCATATTCAACTGAACCAGACCGGTCCAGTCCGGTTCTAACCGGTTCAAGGTAACGTGCTGACGTCAGCCCTAAAATTTAAAAAATTTAAAATCAGTTATCAAAACGACACAGTTTGGTTTAATAGGTTTTATCCGTTTTTATTCGGGTCGGGGCCCGACCTGAAGACCCGATCCAGAACCGGTTACTGTTCATCGTCCCCACCCGTATAGGGCTACTGTTGCCCTAGAAAATTGCAGAATTTTCTCCCTCTATTTCGTGGAGTTTTAGGTGCTGTTTTCAACAGGTTTCGATCCTAAACGACTTCTGGGAGTATAACGAACCTCTTGGCATTGGTTTCAAGCTTCGGATTCATCCATGGTGTTCTGTTTCGGCCGATGTTCATGGGAAATTTCAGTTGGGTTCTATGGCCTCGTTCCTTAACCATTTTGCATGAGGTTTGGTCCTCTGCAACCCTTACAACATGAGCTTCCATTCCCAACTCATCAATTTCGGTTTAGGTGTCAAAATCAAAGAATCCATCTTTGGGCCAAAAAGAATAATGCCATTTTTGGGGGGTTTAAACCTAGGTTTCTAGGTCGCGGTTGGGGTTTTCCAAGGTCCTAAGAGGTCCTATTTTATGTTTCAACCCTCAAAAGCTCAGTTGGTTGAGGTCGGATCAGACCTGCAACCTCAAGGTCCATCAATGGCGGTCTGTTTCCATTTCTGTGTTTTAGGGCAGTCTTAGAGGTTCAAACCATTTATAAATGACCTAGTTCTCATCATTAACTAGTGTACATGCATCAATAGTCCAAAAAGCTATAAAACAGTAGCTTAAATTCAAGAGAATTTCCAAAAAAGTTTTGAATAACTCACGTGTACAGTGGTTTCCTCACTGGTTGTGCTCAAGCAGAAGCTTCAAGAGCTGGATTTTCTCCCCTCCGTGCAGTCCTTGGCTTCCTCAAGCTCCTTCAATGGCTCACCAAATGTATATAAAACTTGTGTATCTTTCACACTCTCTCTCTCTCTCAACACTTTCTCTCTCTATAAAGCAGTATATCAACACTCTCTAATTTCAGATCTGCATATATGCATGGAGAATGCATATATGGAAATATACAATCTCACATCTCTCTTGCCCTTTCATCTCCCTAGATGCATGATTATCTTGCATGCATTTTGGTTGGGAGAAGGGTTCCATCATGAGTCTATAGGTATGATAGCTCTAGCCATGATGCAATGCTGAGGTGTTGCATGTGTGGGTATTGGTCACTTTGGGGAATGGCCAAATCTGAGTGCTATTTAAATATATATCTTTGCACATGTATACACAAAAGTGCTCCTAGCCTAGATGGTAATTTTTTTGGTAAAACAGATTCTGCCCAGTTTCGTCAAGGGATCAAATCCTCTTGGCCACATTTTTTGGTCCTTTTTCCATATTTCAGGCTTAGGCCTTGTTTGGCTGCGCATTAATGCAGTTTCACTATTTCCTACTTAACTTTTATTCTGTAACTTATTTTTCGACGCCGTTTCTTCTGGTCAACTCCTAATTAGGTTAGCTTCTTAAGTATTCTTTATGTTTGGTTCAAATAAATGATTAGTAACTAATCATTACTTAATCAGGGTCGGGGTGTTACAAATCTGATGGCTATCGATAAGAGCCGAGCAGAAAACCTAAAAGAAATCCCTGCTGACCAAGTGGGCTCCAAGGAAGAAGAAGGTGGGGGAAACCTTTTCCCTTATTGATCCTCCTTAAGTGAAGAGAAGGAGGCTTCGCTCCAACTCTCTTGCCTAGGCTCCGGCTAAAAAGGGGATTGTTATTGCCGAGCCTGCCCCCCATTCGGCCCTTAAAGTCCTGAAAAAGGGGAAGGGAAGGGCAGCTGTTGATCCTTCCCAAATGCCCGATGGCTACATGGCCGCGAAGTAGGCCTTTGATGAATTCTGGGCTACAGACCCCTAGAGATACAAGGGACAGAAGGCGGAGAAGACCACCACAGAGCTGATAGCTTTCCAACTGAAGGTAACTCCGGAACTTTCTTCCTTCTCTTCCTTTTCCATCTTCTTACCTTATTTGTTATGACTTATTTGTTTCATGTTTTTTTGACCATGCATGGCCTTGCTGCCCTCATGGACTCTACAGTAGATCCGGAAGTGGTCAACAACCTTCAGGATAAGCTGGATGAGGCTAGGCTTCAGCTAGGGACAGCCTAGTCCAATGCTTTTACTGTAGAGGAGAAGCTGAAGGAGGCGGCGAATTCCCTTTTTATCGTGGAGGCTCAGAGGGATTCCCTTACTCAGAAGTTGAGAGAGCTTTAGAAGAAGTTCGATGATTTTTAAACTGTATCTGCCCAGAAGATCAAGGAAGCCGTCGAATCTGCCAAGGCTTAAATCGAAGTAGAGATAAAGGTCGAGATTGAAGAGATGGGCAAAGATCTAATCCAGCATGGATATGACACCTTCAGATCCAGGCTCCTCTTGAAGTATCTCGACCTCGATCTGTCAGGGATTGACAATGGTGAAGTCCCTACGGTTAAGGCTAAGGTTCTGAACGAGGGTAGTGAAGGAGCCCGTTCCGACCTTTCCCTAGCAGAAGTGCCTACCCCAGCCGACCCTAAAGCAATAGTTTAGGATTTTTATTTGTACTGCCTTTTTTTCTTTTTTGAACTGATGTACTTTTGTTATATATCAATGAAAGTTGCCTTTTTAAGAAATTGAGTATCTTTCATTCTTCCAAATGGCAATACTTGCAAATTTTGTAAACTGTTGTGGGTGTTAATAATGTGCCAAGTAAACTTCAGTACTGTTCCAACCCATCACTGCTTTGTAGTATAAGCTTGAGCTCCAGCCCTTTGAACTTTAATTTTATTAAGAAAGAATGTTCAGAAATTGAATATACTTCAGATCTCCCCTTCAATCTTTCAAATGAGCATGAGCTGAATGATGTCTTCTAAGCAGAAAAACTTAATCAGGAAGACTTGTAATGATAATTGAACTAGAACTGATAATGATTGAACAAAAACACTTGTAATTGAGTAGTAGAGTAATTGAACAAGTCCTCTATCCTTAGTGCTGGAAATAACCGAGCAGGTTGAAGAGTTGTAGACACTCGTGCTTGGAGATGGACAAGACCTATAACTCTTGCACAGGCTGCAAGGTTTTTTAGGGCCTGTTCATTGAAATGGACCAGACCTATAACTCTTGCACAGGCTGCAAAGTTTTTAGGGGTCTGTACATTAAGATGGTCCAGACATATAACTCTTGCACAGGCTACAAAGTTTTTAGGAGTCTGAACATTGAGATGGACTAGACCTATAACTCTTGCACAAGCTGCAAGGTTTTTAGGGGTCTGTTTATTGAGATGGACCAAACTTGTAACTCTTGCACAGGCTGCAAGGTTTTTAGGGGTCTGTATATTGAGATGGACCAAACTTGTAACTCTTGCACAGGCTGCAAGGTTTTTAGGGTTTGTACATTGCGATGGTCTAGACCTATAACTCTTGCACAGGCTGCAAGGTTTTTAGGGCTCTGAACATTGGGATGGTCCAAACCTATAACTCTTGCACAGGTTGCAAGGTTTTTAGGGGTATGAACATTGAGATGGACTAGACTTATAACTCTTGCACAGCCTGTAAGGTTTTTAGGGGTCTATATATTGAGATGGACAAGACCTATAACTCTTGCACAGGCTGCAAGGTTTTTAGGGGTCTGTACATTGAAATAGACCAAACCTACAATTCCTACACAAGCTGCAAGGTTTTTAAGGGTCTGTACATTGAGATGAGAACATTTGGTGGAGATGAAGAAAAAAAATCTTTATTGATAATATTTTTGCAAGTGTTCTACATTCCATGGCCTGGGTATAGGTTTCCCAGCTATGTCCTCTAACCAGTATGTGGTAGGTCTAAAAATTTTTGTTACTCTGTATGAGCCATCCCAATTGGGCGACAACTTCCCCATGGTAGGATCTTTAGTGTTTGGGAACACTTTTCGTAGGACAAAATATCCTACCTAGAAACTGAGGGGTTTTATCCCTTGTTTGGAACTATTGTCCATCTTGTGTTGGTATGCCTCCATTCTGATTCTGGCTTGATCACGCTTTTCTTCTAGTAGGTCCAAGTTCTCTGTGAGCTGCTGATCATTGGCCCCCTGGTTGAAAGCTTCGGTCCTCAAGGTAGGCATACCGATTTCAACAGGAATTATTGCTTCCGAGCCATAGGCAAGTGAGAATGGAGTCTCTAAGATCAGTATTCTCCTTGTGGTTCTGTAAGCCCAATACACCAGGGAGCTCTTCGACCCATCTTCCCTTGGCCTCTTCCTACCTTTTCTTGAGAGCATCAAGGATTGTTCGGTTGGTGACTTCTACTTGTCCGTTGGCTTGGGGGTGCTTTGGCGAAGTGAAATGGTGACTGATCTGCAGGTATTAGCAATACTTTTTGAAAACTTTCCTGGCAGATTACGTACCATTGTCTGAAATGATAACGTGCGGTATGCCGAACTTGCAGACTATGTTTCTCCAAGTGATACTCTTGACTTCTGTTTCTATGATGTGTGTTAGGGGCTCGACCTCCACCCATTTAGTGAAATAATCAATGGCAACCAGGAGCTATCTTCTGTTTGGAGTAGCCTTGGCAGTGGCCCTACAATGTCCACCCCTTACTGAGCAAAGGGCCATGGGCTGGCGATAGGAGTGAGCTCATGGTTGGGCTGGTGCTGGTATGGAGCAATTCGTTGGCATTTGTCACATTTTTGGACGTACTCCTTGGCTTGCTTCAGCATGCTAGGCCAATAGTAGCCCTGTGTTAAAGCTCGGTGAGCTATGGTTCTGCCCCCATTATGGTTGTCGTAGATTCCCTCGTGTATTTCGTCTAGAACATACTAAGATTCTTCTCGGGTCAAGCACCTTCAACAAGGGTTGAGAGTAGGATCTGCGATAGAGCTTCCCATTCAAGACCAAGTACCGAGCTGCCCTGATCCGAATTCTTTAGGCCATGTTTTTGTCTTTTGGGAGTAATCCTCATTTTAGATATTGGAGGATGAGAGTCATCCAGTTTTTAGTCTGTTCAAAAATTTAGGAGGTCTAAACCTCTTCTATGCTTGGCCTTCGTTGGTGAGAGATCTTCAAAGTAGAATCTCCTTCTAGCTTGAGATGAGAGGCTATGTTTGCCAAGGCATCGGCCCTTGAATTCTGACCTCTTTCGATTTTTTGTATAGTGAATTCATGGAAGGAGCACTTTAATAGATCCACCAGCTCTGAATACCGGAGCATTCTGTCATCTTTGATGGAAAATTCACCCAGAACCTAGCTTACCACCAATTGGGAGTCAAAGAAAACTTTGAGGTTTTGGGCTTCGCATTCCATAGCTAACTTCATCCTAAGGATGAGCGCTTCATACTCGGCTTCATTGTTAGAAGATCTAAATCCTAAACTCATTGACTTTTCAACTACAAGTCCTTTTGGGGATCGTAATACTAAGCCAACGTCAGAACCTCGGTCTGTGGATGATTCATCAGTGTAGAGCTGCCACGTAGCAAAACTCTTACTAAGTTGTGCCTTATCATGCAGTGCTGGGGTGAACTCAGTAACAAAATCTGCTAATGCTTGCCCTCTAATGGATGTCCGTGGAACATAGGATATGTCAAATTCCCCTAATTCCACAGACCACTTGACCAATCGCCCTAAGACTTCGGGTTTTCATAGTACTGATCTTAGTGGATAGGGGGTTGGGATTTCAATGGGATGCGCTTGGAAGTAAGGTCGAAGCTTCTGTGCAGAGATTATTAGAGCAAAGGCCAGCTTCTCAATCTTGGAATATCTTTTCTCTACGTCCAACAATGTCCTACTTACATAAAATATGGGCCTTTGGACTCCCTTGTCCTGAATGACCAGTACAAAAAAGATAGCATTTTTAGAGACTGCAAGATAGAGGGAGCAGTTTCTCCCCTAGGATTGGCTTTGATAAGAGTTCAGGGGAAGCCAAGTACTTTTTCAGCTCTTGAAAGGCCTTTTCACATTCTTCAGACCATTGCAATGTTCTGTTTCCCTTTAAGGCTTTGAAGAACGGTAGGCAGCGGTTGGTGGATTTGGAGATGAATTGATTCAGAGCTGGAACTCTCCCGTTTAGAGCCAGAATGAGTAGGGTTTGCTTCAATACCCCTCTGGGAAACAAGGTAACCCAAGAACTTTCCCTTGGTTACATTGAAGGTGCACTTCAAGGGGTTTAATTTCATCTTATGTTGTTTCAAGACATCGAACGTTTGGCTTAAGTGCTGCATGTGGCTGCTCTTTCGTAGGATTTTTACCAGCATGTCATCTATGTAAACATTTATTGTACTGTCGATTAGAGGATTGAACATCTTATTAACCAGACGTTGATATATTGTCCCAGAATTTTTCAGACCGAATGACATCACTCTATAGCAATAGAGACCTCGCTCGGTTATGGAAGCTGTCTTTTCCTGGTCTAGAGGGTACATCTGGATCTGGTTGTATCCGGAGTAGGTGTCTATGAAGCTCATGAGTTCGTGTCTTGCCGTTGCATCGACTAGCTGGTTAATCCTTAGGAAAGGAAAGCTGTCTTTGGGGCAGGCTTTGTTGAGGTTTGTGCAATCGACACAAACTTTCCACTTGCCATTTTTCTTCTTGACCAGAACAGTATTGGCAAGCCATTTTGGATAGAATACTTCTCTTATCATCTTAGCATCCATCAACCTCTGTACTTCTTTATTAATGATCTAGTGCAGCTCTAGAGCGAGCGTTTTCCTCTTCTATCTCACTAGAGAGTGGTCAGGATCTATCATCAACTTGTGGGTGATGAGGTTTGGATCTATCCCCTTCATATCTTTAGTTTCCCAGGCAAACACTGAGAAGTTGTTCTTTAGGAATTCTACCATTTCTTCTTGCTCGGATGGTGTTAGGTCTGGACCGATTTGTAAGTACCGCCCTTGTTCTTCAAAGCTGACAAGCACCTTGATAGGGTCCCCCATGGGCTTAGCCCTACTGTCCCTTCCTTTAGGGCTTAGAGGTTCATCAATTCTAGGTGGGCAGTCTTTCATCTCATGATGGTAGGAAAGGTCTGGGCCCCTACCTTCATAAGAGTGTAGTAATTGCTATTTGGGGGCCTTCTTCTTGAGCGCAAGAGTGTGACATTCTTGGGCGGTTAGCTGACACCCTCTAATAGAATGGACCACATTATTATGCACTATTTCAGGCATTGGTGGAGGGTTAAGGTGATTGCACCCATTTGGTGGAGCCAAGACCTTCCGATTATAACATTGTAGGGGGACTTTGAATTCAGCACCATATATTATGAGATTGTGGTCTTTTGTCCATCTCTCTCTCTCTCCTGATGTGGTGGGAAGGTCAATCCTCCCCAATAGGGTACTAAGGTTCCCATCAAATCCTGCCATTATCGCGGTAGTGGGCTTGACATCGTTGGAGTTTAGCTTCATCTGTTTGAGGGACTTGTAGAATAACTGTCACATCCCGAACCCCACCCTACACGGATGTCGAGGACGTGACTGCCAGTCGGTCGCGACGCGACCAACCAAAGGCAAATTCTGAACTTTCCGACGAATTGCACTCCAACTGTAGGGTCAGACGCAGCGGAATTTAAAACTTTTTCTTTGTGTCACGGGAATGCAACTCACTTATCCACCATAAAGGTATGTACCACAGAGCAAGTCTAAATCCAAAACAGTTAACAGTTCTAAGTTCAGAGCATATCTAAAATCAGGCATATAGTACAGAGCAGATCTAATATCTTTAGAGTACCGTTTATTTCCATGAGCCATAATTATCTATTCAGTACATGTAAATCAGGTTAGCCGTATCATATCACTCACCTGAATAACAGAATCAGTCCACAAGAATCCAGTCTCTACAGATCAGTGCCGTCAGATCCTTTACTTGAAGTGCCACTCGGCCTATCATGTCATATCATGGTGTCTTCTAAATCACCAGAGATAATCCCTGAAAAATGTTAGGGAATGGGGTGAGCTTCGAAAAGCCCAGTGAGTAACACAGGTTCCCTGTCATGGGTTTCAAACCCGGTCTTATTTATAAATCACAATGATAGTTCAATCGCTTAGGAATAACAGTTTTATAGATCTACTCGAATACAGTTTAAGTAGAATAAAACGGGACTGAACTAAACAGAACAACAAATCAGAACAGACGGAACAGTGCATGATGCCAATATATCAATCGAGAGTATAGGCAATTAATTCAATATTAGAACAGGTCAGTACTGGGCGGAATATAACAGGGCATAACAAATAATATATCAGTTAGGCACAAAATCAAGCCTACTTATGCCAGACCGCTCATAATCAGAATGGTACCCAGAATCAGACACATCATAGCAGAACAAAATCAGACAGACCATAAAACGGGACAAGACAGACCGAATATAACAATAGTAGGACGGGACAAAATCATGCCGCGTACAATACAGTATAAAAGTTTGCATTTAAAGCATTCAGACAGTATAACTTTTAAAACCGTACAGTGCATCAAAATACAGTATCTATGCAGTAACTTATATACCAAGTCAAGGATCCGGACAGATCATAACGGAACTGGACCATATATCAATCAAGACAGACAGATCATTAACGGATGGAACACAACGGAATCAGACGGAACAAAACACTAGTTCAAGTCACAGGTAAACAATCAAGACAGACAGGTCATTAACGGACGGAACATAACAGAATCAGACGGAACAATACGTCAGTCAAAACAAGGACATATCAGTAACGGACAGACCATGAAACGGATAGATCATAACGGACAGAACAAAACGGAACAATTATCAATCAGGACAAGTCATATCGGAACTGAACATGATGGAACAAACGGTACAATATCAATTAGATCAAGTCGTATCGGAACTGAACAAGTCGGAACAAAACGGTACAATATCAATCAGATCAAGTCATGACGGAAACAAACGGTACAATATCAATCAGGACAAATCATATCAGGACTGAACATGACGGAACAAAACGGAACAATACATCAATCAGAACAAGACATATCGGAGCTGAACATGTCGGAACAAAGCAGAACAATACATCAATCAGAACAAGACATATCGGAACTGAACATGTCAGAACAAAGCAGAACAATATATCAATCGGAACAAGACATATCGGAACTGAACAGTACATCAATCAGATCAAGACATATCGGAACTGAACAATACATCAATCAGAACAAGACATATCGGAACTGAACATGTCGGAACAAAGCGGAACAATATCAATCAGGACAAGGCATATCGTACATTAAATATATGCTTTTTAAACAGTATAACATTCAAAACAGTACAGAGCTTCAAAATACAGTATCTAGACAGAACTTATACACCAGTTCAGGAGTCAGGGTTACTCACAAACTGTTACGGTTATCCCTCGCACAACAATCTGATAACCTCCAGATACGTCAGGCATCTCCATGTATATCCTGAACAATAATCATCAATCATATACAGATCAGAACTCATCCATTCAGTTCTCATTTGTCATCTTAGGTATCTATCGGATCACCTAAGATAGCCTAGTAGCCTATCGCCCTTTCACTGGGTCTCACCCGAGGCTATTTCATTCTTTAATTAGGCTTAGCAGTCATCAGGATAATGATTTAAGTCATTTGGACTTCAATCGTTATCAGTTAAGCACTTATTTGGCCTTAGGGGCAAAATGGTAATTTTTGCCATTCTTGCCCCGGACTCTGTCATGGTCCTCAGAATAGTCTACATATCTTATGTATGAAGTTCTAAGTCTTTTAGACTTAAATCGGTATCAGTTATGTGCTTATTAGCCTTAGGGGCAAAATGGTAATGTTTGCCATTCTCGCCCCGGACCCTGTCGTGGTCTTCAGAATGTCCCATATATTATGTATATATTTCTAAGTCCTTTGGACTTCATTTGGTATCTACTTTAGATCATCGGGACACGTCAGTCATTTCTCGTTTTACGCGTTGATAGTTCCGGAGTCTTACTTAGCCCTTCAGTGTTCATAATTATACTTACGATAATTTATCAGATCAGATTGGCCTTTATCTTGCACTTACAGTGCTCAGGGGTATTTTGGTCATTTTACGTTTTGTAAGATTCTGCCCCCGGTTCGTCATTTATTCGGGTATACAGTTTCACCAGTGTTCGGGTTTCTATCAGTATCAGTTTCGTCCCAATCGGACTTCATTTGGGCTTTGTACAGTATCAGGGGTAATTTGGTAATTTCACGTGTCATATTTTTCGGCACGTCAGTTCATAAAATGGACCTCACCATTGGGTCCAGAGTGTCCGACATAATTAAGTTGGACTATTTGTTATGTTTAATTGACCCTGAGAATCATTAGGGGCAGTACAGTCATTTACACTTTATGTGTCTGTATTTTTCGGGACTCCAGTTCGTTAAACGGACCTCACCGTTGAGTTCAGAATGCCCGACATAGTCAAAATAGACTGTCTTTTTATTTTTATTTGGGTCTGGTGCCATCAGGGGCAGTACAGTAATTTATCACTTACAGGTCTGTATTTTTCGGTACATAATTTCCTAATTTGGACTGTACCATTGAGTCCGGAATATTTGAAATAGTGAAAATACACTATTTATTTACTTAATTTGGACTTCGTTTGACATATTTAATGTCCAGGGGTAAAATTGTAATTTTACCTATTTAATAAAATAATAAAATAATAATTTTATTATTTAATTAATTTATTCAGGGCTTAAATGAAAGAGTTTTCCAAACTTCTGGGCCACTGTGTAATTCCCCAAAACTGTTGGGGTCAAAAACCAATTTACAAAAGTTCTGGTTCAGTTTTTTAATTTCAAACAGTGGACCATTGGGTTTTCAATTCAAAACCCTAAACCGGTCCCTTTATCAACTGAATCAGCCGATTCAGGTCCCCCAGAGAACCGGGATAACATATCCCTCATATCCCAAATTGGTCCTTATCCGTATACAGGTTTAGCCCCAAATCAATTTCAATTTCTGATTTATTAACTCTGTTGCCAAACGGTCCGAATTCAATTTTTTTTAAAACACATCAGTTTATCCAAACGGTGCCGTTCCATTAAAACGGTGGCATCACTCGTGGACAGACACGTGTCCGAGTCGGTTCAGTGGGTTTAGGCGTGTTGGACGAGTCGACTCGGTCGACTCGTCGTCTTCTTCACCAACCAGTGTACTGTTGCCCTAATTCTGCATATTTCTTCTTCTATTTCGTGCTATTTCAAGCACGGTTTTCAACAGTTATTGGTTCCAAACGGTTTCTGGAAGTGAAGCCAACAACTTGGCATTAATTTCGAGCTTTGAATCCACGGATTAAGCTCTGTATAGCCGATTATCATGAGGGATTTCAGTTCGGTCATACGGTCCCATTTCTCAACCAAAGTCCACACGGTTTGGTTCTTTGTGACCCTTAGGACAGGAGCTTCAACTCTCCATTCTAAAATTTCAGTTTAAAAGCCCGTTACAGAATTTGGGTTCCATGGCCGAGACCTATAGGTTCGGTTTTGAGGGTCCAAATCAGTGTTCTAGGGTCGCGGGTTGGTGTTTTTGGCACCCTAAGAAGGTCTAGTTCAGTTCTGTACATGCGAGAAGTCAATTGGTTGGGGTCGGTTCAGACCTGCAACTCAAGGTCATCCATGGTGGCTGTGTTGCAGTTCTGTGGTTTTCATGGCCATCCGCCCCTTTCGGTTGTTTTAAAACAATCCTAGGCCTCTCAGTAATACATATATACAGTTTATATAGGTCCAAAGCCACCCAAACAATATTAACTTCAAACAGAAAATTTTTCAGTTTAAAAAGGGTTATACCTCTTTCAAACAGTAGCTTTCTCATGGCTCAGTATGAGGTTCCTGTTTGTTGCCCCAGTGCAGTCGTGCCCCTCAGTTCCCTTCTTGTCCTTTGGTGCATCTCCATGGACCACATAACTTCACATGTACATGCACACACACTTGCATGCACATGCAAGGCCTCACCTCCATTTTCTCTCCTTGGCAGCCTTCTCCCGAGCACACACACAGAGGCAAATTTTTGTTCCTCCATTCTGAGACACACAGGGCACCCATATGTATAAAATACATGTGTACACATATGCATTTTTGTACACATGTTGATTTGATGTGCATGCTTCTCCATTGGTGGAGAGAATGGCCCAATCAGATTGTATATATATATATACATATATATATATATATATATCATATATTATATATCATATATGGTTGCATGAAATCCCATTGGCCCAATTTGAGGTGGAGCCTTGGGCAATTCAGTGTTATATACCATTAAGTTGTGCATACAAGCACAAAGGTGTTGGTGGCCACTTGGTTAAATTTTTGGGTGAGATTCATTCCTTCCATAGGTCAAGGGTTCAATTCCCCTTGACCACCAATTTGGCCATTTTTCACCATTTTGGGCTAAGGCCACGTTTGGCTACGCAGTAATTCAGTTTTTGATGTTTGCCTCATAACTTTCATTCCGTAGCTTCTTTTTCAACGCGGTTTCTTCCGGTCAGTTCCTATTTCAGTTATCTTCAGTGTCAGAGGTTCCGTGTCATTTATTATTCATTCGGGATTTTCCTGGGTTAGCTAATTCGGGTTCCGTTAGTATTAAAACGGCGTTATTTCACCGAATTAATCAGTAATTTGGATTCGGGTAAGGTACCCTTCCCTCCAGACATTTTCTTTATTTAATCGGTCTATGGCGACCGCCGGGATTATGATTAATTCCCTAAATCATTCTGTAAGTCAGTATTAATTAATAATTATTAATTAATTATTAATTACACGGGATCGGGGTGTTACAATAACACATTGGTTGAGATCTCTATGTCCACCAAGACTCTTCGAATCTCAAAATTAGCAATTTTGAGATAAATAATTAGGGCATCACTGTGGGGATAGTGCACCCCTGCCAGATCTTGATCTAAGAACTGGATCTCAGGTATTAGCCTCAATCGTTTCTCAATAGTAAAAATCTGGAGCATGCTAGAAGTAGTGTTGGCCTCCTGAGCATAATGCTTCCTTGCTCGGTTGGACGTCTCTGCGGCTGAGGTGTCTGCATGGAGGATGAAAATGATTTGATTGTTCTGTTGTTGGGGCTCATTCCATCCATCCCTTTGTTCTGGCCTCTATTTCTGCCTCTTTTGCTGCGACTTGTCATTGCGGGGGTTCTACCTTCCGTCTTGCCTGACGAACTCTCGTCCTCTCCTAATGAGCTACTCAATCTCTTGTTTGAGGGGTTGACATTCATCAGTCATCTGCCTGTGGTCTTTATGGACATCGCAATACTTATTCTAGTCTCTGTTGTTGGGGTTGCCCTTTAGTGGGTCTGGTCACTTTAGGTTTTCACGTGCTTGGACCTACCGAAGTATGTGAGCTAAAGTGGCATTCAGAGGAGTGTAAGTGATGTCACGACTCGAGACCCACCCTGTGCAGATCTCGTGTAGCGAGCCCGACCTGAGGTTGTTGCCGAGTCAGACTGTCTCAACTTGCTACACAATCAGTGTTACTAACGTGCAACAACTATCAAAGTATTAATAGCGAAAGACTTAAACAAATAAATAAAAGCTGCATGTGATAGATATAAGGTTCTCAAAATACAGACTATAAAATTCCTGAACAACTGTTCATTCCCGAGACGTGGATGACATGGGAGAGCTACAAGACTTGTACTAAGTATTACATTGCAACTTCAAAAAAAATGTCCACCTCTAGCTATCAGGCTCTATAGTCTGTTCTTGATGTCTGTGCCTGAAAATGAATGTAGTATCTGTATGAGCTATGAAAACTAAGTAAGTAGTCATTTGCTCTGCCATGTTTACAAGTGTATATAGAAGTGCTAGCCACTCAATGAATATAGAACTCAATATCAGATGATAGAAGCTCAAATGATAAGGAAATGAATCTGCTCTGCTAACAATGACATACTACTACAATCATAAGCTTATCAAGTATGAAATGTAAGTATTCAAAGGAAAGCTATAATATCTCATGATCATTCATAATGAAATAACATGATCAAGCTATGATAATCAATAAATGACAATGATATCAACAAAAAGAGATGCACTCGTGGGGCCTGAAAATCCCCCTGAGCTCGTATTCAGTTCCACACGGGCTCTTTGAAATACTGCTCTATATACAATGTGACTCTACGTCCCATGCCTCACATAGTAATGTAGCGAATGTTCCGCTCGAAACCTTGACCCGAGGGTCATAAATAACATTAGATAGAGTTGTGACTAAGCACAAATTCGGCACTAATAATATATCGGGATTATGTTATCTTCCACGAAGAGTATAGTGGAATCATAACTGATTCTAGGCAATCTGACGTAATGATAGTTTTCGAGGCTATGGTTACTAGACTGCTTTAAAAATAACTGTCTAGCCTTCACGGCCCTAGGTACAAGTGCGCAAAAAGGAATCTATGCACAAGTGTACAATCATGATTGAGATATATATAGAAATCAATAAATGTTTTCCACATGAGAGGGTAATATCAATGTGGCTAAATAAATACTGGTAGATGTAGAATACAATAGGAAATATATATAAGAACTATTTACATGGCTTGGAAAGTAACACACGCAGAGATCGAATTTTACTTACCTTTTACTGTCTCTAAAATAGAAGGTCTAGACTGCCTTCTCCTTGCCCTTCGGTGTTCCTAAGATTCATAAAATACATCTCAGTCTATCGTTACATGAATTATGCTATTCATCAAATTTTATGCCTCTATGCTATAAGTTTCTCTTTTACTAAAATAGACTCTACTATTGAATCCAGAACGTCGAAAAAAGTCGGTTTAGGATTTCGCAAGATTCAATTCAGACATCTGTACTAAAAAGAAAAAAAAGGTTATTTTGCACTTTTACGTGTCTTTATTTTTCGGAACCTTGTCTTGCAAAACAGACCCCTCCATCGGCTTTAGAATATTCGATACCTAAAGAAAATACTATTCATTTACTATTTTTGGACTACGCCTTAATTTCCTTAATTAAGTTAATTTATTTAATAAATTAAATAACTTAACTAATTATATATATATATATATATATTACGATGGCATATGTCACATGTGCCCATGCGGCACAGTGGCACACTTGGTGGGTTTTAAAACCCTTTTCTCCTTTGGTCATATGTCCGAACTATGGGGGCAGCAGCCCCCGCTAGTTTTTTCTTAAGTCTTTGAAACCAAACAACGACTAAAACCAATTCGAGTATAGGTTATCCCAACCCTGTTCAGCATAACCCAATTTGATTTCCTAACCTAACAACCAAACATGACTTTATTCAACTTTTAAATTAAAACAGTTCTAAACCAAAACGACGCAGCTTCATTCCTGACTAACACCGAACGACGCTGCATTGCATACCCATTATTCATCATCACCCTCGTTATTCTGATGGAACTCCGATAGGGTTCCGTTGCCATCTCTGGCGACGGTGACCTTTTTCAGTCAATTTTCACTCCTTTTTAAATGCAATCCTCTTCCATTTTTCATAAGTTCTTCATATCTAAGGTTTGTTTTTAATTTAGTTCACTAAATATTCACGAAGTGAGGAAAATTAGTGGCTCCAGCTAACTGAATTTCCTTCATTTTATGCATCTTTTTATTCTGTTTTCCCTTAGTTTTCTCTTCTAATCGATTTCTGCAACCAAGAGGATTAGTTCCTCGTCATAAAAACAAGGTTTAATGCATAAAATCATAAAACCCGATTCATATAACATAACCTGCAACTGCATGTTTCTATCTAGTTTCTAACTTTTTTTCCTTCCTTCTTTCTGCAACTAATTCCTTTTTTCATGCTCTACAAGACCTGTGTGTTTTTATCATGCATCAGACTCTAAAACTAAAACCAAGTAAATGATATGTGAGGTGCACCTAGCTTTTGTTTTTTGTTACAGTATCCCTCTTTTCCTCTTCTATTTCCACTCTTTCTATCTTCTGAATCAAATTCAGTTCTCAGCTCATTCCTTTGTCTTCCTTCTTTCTGTTTTTCTCTCTAACTCAACGCACATATATACACAACTCCACCACCTTGGTCACTCTCGCTCTCTCGGTTTCTCTCTCTACTCTCTTTCTCTTCCTCCTACTTGCTGCAGCCTTTTTGACTTCTTTTTCTTTTTCTTTTCTTTCATTAGATTAGGATATTTGTATATATATAACACATAATATACAAACACACACTTGCCGACACCCTAATCACACACTCACAAGCATGCATTTGCATGCTGCTTCTCACTCTCATTTCTTGCCTTTTCTTTTCTATTTTAATACATGCATATATATATATATTATACTATACCATATATATATATATATATACGTATATTTATACATTGCTTATACATCTATATATATCCATATATATATATATACTAATTTCTATAAGTATATACATACACTTATATCTAACGGGCTACATATATATATAACGTACACGTGCATAGGAATGTGTGTGTATCCATTACGAGACCCAATTCTGGGTTGCTCGGGCATCGCCCGTCATAGATTGTATACTTGACACCATTCACATTCCAAAATCATTTAGTCCATATGATATCATGATATAGAGCCTTAACAGCTCGGTTACAACTAATAGTACACTACTCGACCCGGTCTACCTCGGTATATATGCTATCCTAGGTCAGGGTATTACAAGTGACAAATCCTCTTAGGCCAGTGTTGCTTGGAGCTTTGGATGTCGTTTTTTTGTTAGGGCTTTTGACCCTCTTCTTAGGGGCACTGGAGTCTTTCTTCTAATCATCCTTTTGGGCTTGTTCCTTAATCTTTTGGGAGGTATTCTTTGCTTCCTCCAAATTTATGTACTTCTTGGCTCGCTCCATGAGCACTGCCCTGTCAGCGGGAGTGCTCTTTGTTAAAGAATCCTGGAAGCCTCGCTGAGCAAGACCAGAGGTCAGAGCGGTTACCAGAAAGCTCAGACTGCAATCTATGATCTCTGTAAGTTCGGCTTTAAAGCGCGTAATGTACTTCCGAAGTGACTCTCCTTTAGATTGCTTAATGTTTAGCAAGAACTCTGGGCCTTTCCTCAACCTTCTGCTAGTCATGAACCGGTCAATGAAGCGCCTGCTAAGCTCATAGAAGTTGACGATCGAGTTCTGAGGAAGGTGGTGGAACCACTTCAGAGTAGTGCCTTTGAGGCTGGTTATGAATGTACGACACATGAAAGCGTCAGTGGCCTCATGTAGCGCCATGGTGTCCTGATATTGAGAAAGATGGTCCCCTGGGTCCCTAGTCCCATTATAAAGAGTGAACTTTGGGACAACAAATTTCTTTGGCCGCTCCTCGGCCATTATAACGGGGGTGAATGGTGTGGCGAACCTTCCAAGCAACTTGGCTAGCTCGTAAGGTTTATAGAGTCTGCGACTTCTTCGGCCCTTCGTGGGTACCTAGGCAGTATTGGTTGTTACGAGTCTTGCCTTGCAGTTACAGTGCCAATATAGATGGGACAGCCATGACCCATGGTAGAAATGGAATTTCGATCTTCTCGAGCTGGGGGAACTGGTGTCGTTCGAGGTTGAAATTCTTGTGGCACTAGATTTGCCCCTAAAGCCACTGGAGTTGGAACCCTTGTCATACTCTAGTAGTGGACAGTCGGATTGAAGACCGGTATCCCCCTACTTGTGGCGGTTGATGGCTGGGGGTCTTTTCCTACGTAGGTGATGCCTAGGGGGTTCACCGGTGGTTCATTGGAAGTTTCTTCATGGGAGCCTCCGCCCATGGTGGTGGCAGGAGGTTGTGCCCATGCATCAATCACACCGATAGGAGGATGTCGGGGGTTGCTTCCGTGGCTTTGGGTAAGCAGCGCCAGAGTTTTAGAGATGGCAAGAAGTTGTTCCTGCATTAGATCATTTTGTCGTTGAACTCGATCGAGTTGCTGTTGCATGGGATCAGATGCTTGTCCCCTTTCTTTTCCGACAGGCGGCCGGTTTGGAGGGTTTTGAGCGTTCTTTCTTGAACGGAGATTAGGAGCCATGATCCTCCGGTGAGTTTGTTTACAAAGAAAATAACTTTTAGTAAGAAATGATCGTTGTTCCCATAGATGGCGCCAAACTAATACTACACTTTCTGATCAGTGGGGGCTTCGTTCCTCTACACTTGCTGAACACTCAAAGAAAGAGATCAGAGGGCCACCGGGTTGGCTCCGGTAGTAGCCGCTTCGATGATAAAGTCAATAAACTAAATTGAAATACTGTAATTGAATGAGCATAAAAATAAAAGCGTACCTTAGGGCTTTATTTATAGGCTGCTGATCTCCTGAGTTGATTAGGATTTGGAGCCATGAAAGTAAGGATTTGATCATCAGAGAGTGGCAGTTACCATGTTGAACACTACGCTTGAACGATAGTTTCCTTGTTGGATATTGTTTCATTGTCCTTAGGTCGGTAGGGTGCTTAAGCGGCAATAAGCTCGGAACATTCTTGTGAGTGTTCGTAGTGCCTTCCAAGCTTGAGATGAGTCTGAGGATTGTATGGGCTTCCGATCAATAAGCTCTGAAGGCCAAACGTTTGAGCCTGCTCTAGATGGGTGTGCTTTGGCTGTTTTGAAGGCATACGTGCCATGTGGAGATTGGTCTGTCACTTTATGGCATATCAAAGAGTTTAAATTTTATACAATTATATTTAAAAATGACATTTTACAACACATAATCCAAAGTTGCCACGTCACTACGTTATGTAAATTATTTCGTCAATTAATGGAAGTTTTCATTTGCATATTTGATTTTATTATTGTATTAGTTACATCATTTCGTAACTATAATTGGTTTTGTTGAATTTTATAAAAAAGGTAAATCATAATATTAAAGGTTGATTGGATTAAGTGGCACTAGATCATAACTCTGGGTTGTTATTTTTTTTTCATGAAACAATGAATTTTTAAAATTACAGAAGTTAAAAATTAAAAGGATACCAATTCAAATTGAATAGTCATGTATTCAAATTAACTTCAAATTGAAAAGTTTTCTGTATACAATATATATATATATAAAGGTACCTATTTGAATTAAATAGACACATTGTTATGAAAATGTGTCTTTTCATGAAGAGTTGTGACTAGTCAAAATTCATCTATATAAACAACAATTGTGATCCAGATTTGACATATACTTGAACCTTGAATTCATTCCTTCTTTATTTCTGTTTTATTTTAAGTCTAATATCAGTGAAAATTTCTATAGAATATCTACAAAATTGTTGTCTACAGATAGGTAACTTTGTTATATCCTAGAGGTATATTGCGTGAACCCAATAACAAACTCAATTTGAGTAAAGGCAATTAATACCTTAAAGAAAGTGTTCCAAACACGCTTTAAGGTCACAAATCCTGATTTCATACTACTGCCATAACAATTTTAAGGTATTAATTGTAATAGAGTTAGGAACCGACATTGCGGCTTTCAAAATGATGAACAAGAATTTGTCAAACTGGACAAATTTGATGGAACGAACTTCACCCGTTGGCATGATAAGATGTTATTCCTACTTACTACTCTGAAGATCTCCTACCTACTTGATCCGAATTTGGCACCACTTCCAGAACCCAAGCCAAATGATACTGAACAAGTTAAGGCATAATGCAAGAAATGTGAAAAAGATGAAGTGGTCTGTATAGGACACATCCTGAACACATTGTTTGATCATCTATATGATTTGTCACATCAACAGAGTCACCAAGAGAAATATGGAAGGCACTAGAATTCAAGTACAATACAGAAAAGCAATGTGCAGATAAATTTCTTATAATAAAGTATTTCGAGTTCTCTATGGTAGAAAATATTTTTGTATTGGATCAAGTCCATGATCTACAAGTCTTAGTGAACAAACTCCATGATCTTAAAGTTGTGGTTTCAGAATCATTACAAGTAGGGGCTATAATTGCTAAACGTCCCCCTAGTTAGAATGATTATAGAGAAAAATTATTGCATACAAAAACTGTAATATCGGGACCTAATTAGGCAAAGTAATTTACGTTAATGCCTATTTTCATGAAATTAATTATATGTTAGTTAATTAGACATCTTAAATTAAAATTGGTAACCCGTGAATATTAAAAATAGTGCACGACGTGCAATTAGGAAAACTAGTGCGATACACGAGTGAAACAAATTTAATCGAGAAGTTTTTCAATAAATACAATATATTTTTTGTATGAATAAAGCATGATGTAACGTGTCAAAAATAAAATTAATGACATAAAAAAAGAAGCACACAAAAATCAAGAACACGAAGAGAATACGAAGAGGTTTGTAAGACAATTGCAATACAACTTCAAAAATTTAACAAACACATAATGCCAAACAAGGCATAAGAAGAGAAAATGGGAGAAAATAAGGCCCAAAATGTTGGCCAAAGCGTTTGAACCCAAGACCAAAGAATGAGGGAGAAACCTATACCAAAAAGAATAGACAACTTGACTGCTGCACTTTTGTACTATATATCCCATATGATATGTATATATCCCATGCAAAATATATATATGCCTACATGCAAAAAGCTAAGTGTCATCACCCTATTGGGCCAACACTTTAACTAATCAATTTTTATGCAAAAATTAAAATATATATATATATGTTGTAGATATATATATATATATATATACTATAGGTGTGTGCTATGTGTGTGTAAGAAGAAAAGAGAAACAAACCATGATGGTCTGGCTAGAGAGAGAGGTAAGAAATCTAGAAAGAGAGAGGCTTGTTGAGAGAAAAGTTAGAAAAGAAGAAAGAAGGAGAAAAAGGAAAAAAGGGGGAGAGCTGTACTGTCTGGACCAACAGACCCAAGGTCCAACCGAGAGGGAGAAAAAAAGAAGAAGAAGAAAACCGTAGAGAGAGAGGTAACTTCTCTCTCTAAGAAACTTTTTTTTCGTTTAGCTTTTTTGTGAGCTTGTTAGTACATGCATTGTCACGATCTGAAACCCACCCTGTGCGAATTTCGTATCATGAAAGCCACCTGTCGGCCCGGGGCTGTCGGGCAAGGCTCACATAAGCGACGGTATCATACGGCGGTGCGGCCTGTGTTTGCGAAAGTGTGAAAAACTTTTTCTTTTCTTTACTTAATTTAATTTTTTGCACATCTACCCGGTATTGCTGCTCTTCAGAACGGTAGGCATGATTATACATTCAGAGCATAGTAAAAACTTAAAGACTTTATAATTAATACATATTCAGTTGCCCCGTAGGGCTTAATACATAACAGTTTTACTATCTTCTAATACATAATATGACTACTAAAATTTTATAGTGCTTTCAAGAAAAATTGCTAGTCCTGTAAATAGCTGCTTACGCCCTTCCTCAAAATGGGCAAAGCTCTAATCATCATCATCATCAAGTCAGAACTGCTGTCAGTCACCTAAAAGGGGGTCGGATAACAATCCGAGTAAGCTAATCTAAGCTTGTAAGTAATTCTAGCATTTGTCATGGATTTTCAATTGACAGTGGTTAGTATAAGAGATTTTATAAAACAATCACTACCAATTGCTCGTATACTTCAAATACAGAATATATGCATTCTTTAAAACAGATAGCTTTGAAACATTTAAAGTATTCAAGCTAAACATGTACTTCTTCAAATAGAGTATATAAACTTCAAAACATGTAGATATGCAGAGTAAAATGAGGGAAAAACCTGCTTCTACTTTCACACATATCATCTTATCACTTTCATTAGTAGAATCCGTTTCGAACCAAACTCCAGTTTTACTACAATGGAGATATCTCATGCCTGGGGGATAAATCCTGCTACCTGGCATTTGCTCATGTCATGATTGAGTTCCAAAAGAATCCAACTTCACAAATAGTGCTTATGCACGCTTATCTTGCATTACCAGTGGCAACAGGAGGTATAAAACACTTACAAATAGATTCTATTTAAAGCATTAAAGCATGACCTCCCTGTAGTTGCATGTTAAAACATGTAACACATAACTTCTTCAATAGAGTCTTCAAATACTTGGAATATGAAAATTCAGAATATTTAAAGAGATTTGGCATTTTAAACTTAGACATGCTAAAAATATATTTCTAAGGAAAAGTGTAGTAGGAACCATTCACTGAGCATGTCATAATAGGGTTTATAAGAACAAAAATAATTTAAAACAAGAATCATGTAAATACTGAATTGACATTCATATGCTTCAAATATTTTGAACATAAAACTTCTTCAAATCCATGGAGTTAAATCTCCAATTCAAATACAGGATTACTCACCTTAAACTTCAGGGTCGGTGCTATTAGTGTGCCTTCCCTTCTCCCTTGATAATCCTAAAACAATTATGAAAATTCCATAAATTTCATATGTACTTAATTCAACTTGTGGTCTTAACCTATTCTTAGGCTGTGTAAGCTTAATCCTATGATAGGTTTTATTCTTCAGAATTGGAATAATTCATAATAATTTATAGCCGTATTATATGTCTATTTACTTTATGTACTTTTTGATAAATAGACATTACCTTCAAATCATGTCATTAAGTGTTTCAGTATTTTCTCGTTCTTCTTCGTCTTTTAATGTTGCTTCAGCAAGTTTCCTTGTGGCTTCTTCTTGCATGAGTCACCCCATTGGAACTGTCACGCCCCGAATTTCTGACCGAAACCCGAGGTGCGACTGACGAACAGAAAGTAAATAAAATAAAAGATAATTAAACAGATTTCTAAATTTACGACAAATTAAATAGAGTTCTTTAATTTTCTAAAAATTTCGGCAGCACCTCCTTTGTTTTTCGAACCTTTTCCCCCTGATAAACACAATACAACATATATATATACAACAGTCACAATCCATCCTCACTCGATGGCCACAACTCTATCAAAGTTAAATATACATCACCTACTTATACAATCCATCACATCTACTCCTACACTTAAACTAAAGGATCACAAATTCATTATTTATTACAATATACAATGTCATTTCCATTCTTTTCAGAAATACACCAATCGTTTATAATGTCTAAATACGCCCCAAGGGCCCAAATATTCTTCCAAATTCATTTCCTCTCCTTTCTCCAAGATTTCATCAAGTCCCGCATGCCAGGAGCTTTATCTGAAACCTGTGCCCACGAATGGGTCAGCGACAACATGCTGGTATGACATAATACTAATGCAGGAAACAAAACCAAGGTCGTGACATGTGCAAGTGTACAGTTATTTCTATATGGCATTCGATGTAATGATGACAGTATATGAACAATATACAGTATATAAGCAGTATGCGTGACACACCCATGCAACTCTATGCCTTTTGCATCGATCTTTTATCATTTTGTTGAAAAGATGTATTTTTAAATTTCGGGACGAAATTTCTTTAAGGGGGGAAGGATGTAGAGATTTGAAAAAAAAAATAAAAAAAAATAAAATAAATAATTAAATTAAATCCCCGGCTTTATTGGCGAGTTGTGATTTAATATTGTAGGAAATGAAAGAAATAAAATTTTAAAATAATGTGAATAAATAAAAATGAAGTAAAATGATTTAGTAAAATAAAATGTGTATATATATATATATATATATGTCTCAAGTGAAAAAAAAAAAAAAGAAAATGGGAAGATAAGAATTAGGATAGAAACCGTGAGATAGAAAGATGGGGGAACAAAAACAGGGGCGGTGGACTGGTCGCGTGAAAAACAGGGGAAGAAAAGAAAAGGAAGAAAAGAGAAAAAGAGAGAGGGAAGAAGATAGGAAAAAGAGGGGTTGCTGTTGGGAAAATCTAATACGGTTGTTATGGGTATATTGTGTAGCGGTGCAAAGGTCTGGAGAAGAAAAAAAAAAAAAGAGAAGAGAGAGAGAAAGAGTTAAGGGCGGTGCCGCGTATACATAGTTGCGCAGCAGAAGCGAGCTCCAGCAGTGGCTGACATCAGGCGATTAGGGGCTATGGGTTTTGGAATTTTCTGCAGCAATTGGAGCTGCATGCTGCGGATTGAAGGGGCACACGGCAGCAGATCTGGGGGAAGTACAGTGGGTCTGAATGAGGTTCAATAGAAGACTGATCAGTGGAGATGGCGTTGAGATTGGAGGACCGATGTAGTGCGGTGAGCTTCAAGTGGATGGGCTAAGTTCAATTAGTGATGCCGTGAGTTGAATAGGGCCATGAAGCTGAGGCGTGATCCAGAAGGAGATACCGAAGGGACTGCGCCTACTTGCAGTGCGTGTGGGTTGGGATCATGGGCTATCCCCGCACCATGGACAGCACCAACACCACCCAGATCAACGGCCAAAATTTTTGCCCAGCCAACAACCCGTTCTGATCAGATCGGCTCTCCCATCGGATTCAGCATCAGACCCTTTTCGAAGGAAAACCAAAGATTGCCTGGGTTATCGGAATAGCCTCAGCCGTTAAAGATGGAGTCGTTGATACTGGGGTTGTGATTGTTGTGATGAAATTGTGGCTTCTAGAGTTATATAAAAATATATATATCTGTGTGGGTGTGCGTATGTTTGTGTAGTGTTGGAAACTAGGGGAGCTGTTGGAGGGATCCTTGTACTGCGGGGTTCTAGGGAACAGATTTCAGGAAATTTGGGGGTTTTGCAAAGTTGGGTTGGTGAATGGAAGACTGCTGGTGGGATGGTTTTGCAATGGGGGTTATATTGATCTTGTGGGACAATTGGGTGGTGAGTGTCAGGGATGTAAGCAGGAGGGGGCATTCTGTGTCCTGTTTGTTTGTGAATGCGGAGCATTCAAGGATGTATCCTGGTATGTGATGCAACTAGATCAGTTGTGTGAGTGGAGTTTGATGCAGGAACTGAATTCAGAGGTGTTGGCGTGGGTGGCTCCACTCGCTTACGAATTTCAGAAAGAATAGAAGAAAAGAACAGGTCCTGCCGTGATGTTGTGGTGTTGTGGTGTTGAGAGACCAGAAGTGGTAGAGACAAGGCTCGGGAGAATGAGTTTGGCTCCAGACTTCCATGACTTGATCTATATCTCTAAATCCTCACCTGCTTTCCGTTAATTATGCCCCACGCAAACAGCGAACAGCAGTCGTTGGTTGCTAGAAAATTCTGCAGGGGAAATCTACTTCAGCCAAAATCAGTGGCTTAGGTTTATCCGAGGTTGGGCCAAGCTATCCGAGAGAAGTGAATCGGAGTTAGGTCAAGGAGCATGATGCAGCTGAGCTTGATGCTGTGTTGCTGCTCTACGACACCTGATGTAGTGTAGTCCAAAGACTGCTTGATCTGATATAGAATTCAGTTGGGGTTGAGTGGCCATTAGGCCGCTGCAAACTAATAGAAGGAGGTCAGTGGTCTGAGCATTAATCTGGAGAGGAAACATAGGATAATTGAGAATTTTGATGTGGGGTTTTCATGGGAGTCACCTGTGGTTTCTAAAGGACCTGCAGCTTGAGCAGGGCCCATTGACTGAGGGAAGAAATGCAACATTAGTTGTAGCTTCAGCCTTGCGGTGGTGTAATTGTTGGAGGCTATGGGTTTTAACCTTGCTTGTAGCAATTGGAGCTACTGATTTGGGAGACTCTACAGAGTAATCTGATGAGTGGAAGGGAAAGTTCTTCAATATCTGATGGATGGGATGATAAGATGGATGGGATCAGAATCTGTCAGGATCATCATCTGCTTGAGGGAAAAAGGTTGAAGAAGCTGATGAAACTAGATTTAAAATGGCTGGCCGACTCGATCAACCTGCCGGTGTGTTTTCTTCAACTGTTGAACCATGGACTGGAGAGCAACCTCAAACTCGAGATGCACGAGGGTTTGGTTCACGCTTGACTGCAAATTCTCCAAAGATTGGCTGAGTGGAGATAAGCATAAGCTTGATATGATTCCATTGGAGGACTAAGTTACTTACGGGTTGATTGGATTGCATAGTGGACACCGCTTAGTAGGGTTGTGACCAACCCTATCAGGTATGATATTTTACTAATGTGAGAAATGAGATTAAGCTTAGGAGTATTTGATAAGATGATTGAATGTTCTCTATGCGTAATTGCTATTAGGAAACCACTTAGAATTTGATTGTTTATATGTTTACATGTTCTTTATGAATCTGTGGGTGTTATGATTTACTTCTTGAGTTGTCATCATATGTGATTTATGTTTTAGAAGGATCGCTGATATTGCGACATGTAGAATTGTATAAGTGTTGGGATTGATCGAGCATGACACGTAGATTTATGGATGAAATCTTGTAATTTAAATGCTATTGTTAATCTTAAATGTGATGCATTATTTAAAGCATGTTGCATATGCTTATGAAAGAGATGTTTCATTTGAACTGTATCATTGCATGATGAAATCATGGCATATTGGCATCGTGTGATTTCTTGAAAGCATAGTGTGGGTCAGCACGAGGTGCTGGTGCATTATGAGGGTGCAGATCCTGTGGTGAAAAACCCAAAATTGGCCATTAGGTACTCGCATGCCTGACGGGTTCCGGACCGTGAAGCGAGACATACGTGGCGGTACTCATGCCAGCTGGGAAGGACCGTATCATGAGACATGGGTGGGCATAGAGTTGCATGGGTGTGTCACGCATACTGCTTATATACTGTATATTGTTCATATACTGTCATCATTACATCGAATGCCATATAGAAATAACTGTACACTTGCACATGTCACGACCTTGGTTTTGTTCCCCCATCTTTCTATCTCACGGTTTCTATCCTAATTCTTATCTTCCCATTTTCTTTTTTTCTTTTTTTTTTCACTTGAGACATATATATATATATATATACACATTTTATTTTACTAAATCATTTTACTTCATTTTTATTTATTCACATTATTTTAAAATTTTATTTCTTTCATTTCCTACAATATTAAATCACAACTCGCCAATAAAGCCGGGGATTTAATTTAATTATTTATTTTATTTTATTTTTTTTTTTTTTCAAATCTCTACAGGAACAATAGGGGTTTTGTACATAAATGGCTTCAAAGAGAGGATCTGAAATTTTTTAGCAGTATTTATCTTCCTTTTGATTACTTTTCCTTCCCAAATCAGCTCATCCATGACGATTACTTTGGTCTTAACCTACGACAAAGTTTAGTGTGTTAGGAATTACATTTCATTTCAATTTATACTCTTATGGTAGCTTCATTATTTTTAAGTTTGTTTCTATTACTTCACATGTTTACTTGTCATAATTTTTTGTACTTTATTTCATAATATGGACCCCACCATTGAGTCCGGAACGTCGAAAAAAGTCAATTTAGACCCTCTCGGACTTCCATTTGGCTTTAAGGGCACTAGAGGTAATTTGGTCATTTTACACTTTTAAGTGTCTTTATTTTTTGGGGTCCCGTCTCACAAAACAGACCTCACCATTGGTTTTAGAATGTCCAAAATACTTAAAAGACACTATTCACATGTCTAATTTGGACATCGGGTCATTTTACTATTATTTAATTAATTAAATTAACTTAATAAATTAATTTTTGGATTTATATAATATATATATATATATATATATTATATGCCAAATAATCCCACGGGTTTTCCTGTCCAAGTGGGTTTGTGGGTTGGGTTAGGGTTCTTGGCTTGTGTTGGTCAGCTGTTCAATTCCCAGGGGTTGCGCTCCTTTTATTTTATTTTTTCATAATTTATTTCTTAAATATAACATTTAGATTGGTTCTAAAGCACTTGTAATAAATACGGTAAATGAGAGCTAACTGTTGTGTGTTTTCTAGCATAGTGGTGCTGGAAGTTTGAATGTTAAGAGTGAGAGTTTTCAAGATATGGGGATCATGAAGGCTTCTTGAGAAATTTGGAAAACAATCAAAATGAACTAGACCATGATGTAATGGTGACTCCATTAGTCCTAAGAGACTGTCATGCTATTTAACATGACGGGCATCCCTAAGGGCTAAAAGTACTGAAGCGTTTAATCCTTGTCTGACAAGAGGATTGATACCTATTTGAACTGATCCGATGTGAAGGAAATTATATCCTTTCTTTATGTGATCTTGGATTGTAGCTTGGGTGAGTAGTTCGCATTTAACTTGTTCTTTGTTAAGAGCATTGGTTTATTCTACAGTTTTGACATTGAGGGTACTAGAAAAAGCCTTAGTTCCTAACCAAGACGATACTTGATAAATTTGGTTAACTGGGACTTTCGGCATATTCCAAAGAGTTCATCATTGATTTAGCTGCATTAAGTGTCGATTTTAAATCAGAAGCTAATAGAGTCAAAAGAGAACACTATCAAGCTAGTCATACTAAAAAACAAAAGTTAGACATTTATACAAAATGGAGAGAATTCATGCTAGAATGGTGTGAAAACATCCCATTTTTTAGTTATGTGGAAAATCATTACAAACACCACTCTAAGTGTAACACCCTCACTAAAGTTAAATGGATTAAAGAAGATAAATCCATAGTCCAATCGAGTCATCCACCCATAGGAACAATCATAGTCCCACATTTAGGATCAGAAATAATTGCTTCACCCTTCAAAGTGACTCCTACAGACGAGACGTCTAGAAAGATAGTTGAACAAAACAACTACAGTAACCAATTTTTAATCACAATTGGAAACCAGTTAGATAAAATAGAGAAAATAGTTGACAACAAAAAGTCTAGTTCTTCTCAACCTTCCTCTTCTTCCTAGTTAGAAAAGCCTTTGATCAAGTTACCAGAATTAAAACTATCTCAGAAACCTCTTCCTAAGACCACAACGGCTTTAGAACAGGTTAATAAAATGCTCCAGGAATTAGTTGTACTAGTCAAGCCCGAAAAATCCAGTTCTTCCAAAACGATAGTCACCATAAACAAGTCAGACACTCCATACAGTTCAACTACATCATCTAGAGATGAGAAAGCCTTACAAACCTAGTATCAAGAAATAGACCAGTTACAGAACCAACTTCAAGGCCTCACAGTAAATAAATTTGATCGACCTAGGTTCAACCTTACCAGCATCACCAATAATAGGTATAGTCGCCCCACACCTCCCGATCTCCAGTACGAGGAATGACTACTACATAGCCAATTCTCAGTTGCATCTGATCGCCTCTACGAATGGAACATAGATGGTTGTTCAGAACAAGAAATTTTGAACAAATTGAGTCACATGGCCATGATAGCCAATTTTTATCATGAAAAGAATAACAGTCCCCAAATTGACATAGTCAAACTCTTGGTTCTCGGATTCACAAGTGAGCTTCTCAGTTGGTGGGATAAACACCTTACTGATGAAACTAAAGAATCATTCAGTCATACACTAAAGGAGCCAATGTACAGGTTCCAAAGTCAATTCAATGGTCCGACGTCACTTTTCCTTCTGAATGGATCATTGACAATGAAAATCACCCTCTTCCCAGACATTCGGAAACCAACGTTGAATGTATCCAACAATTCGATGATGGTATTGTCAGAATCAGTTTCAATGAACAAAGATTTAGAACTCGAACCCCAAACCCCAGATCTACCCTTAGTCACACTAGATCTGAACTTTCAACACCTAGATCTGAAAAGTTAATACCCAGGCAAAGACGAGACTTACACCTAGATCTTCAAGGTCTAAAGTTAAAATCCCAAATTAACACTCCGTGCTATACGTCACAGTCACAAATCTCATCGCAAGTCATAAACACCGAAGATGAATCAGTCACATCCCTTAGTCCTACAGACTTTGAGACACAAGAAATCCATAATAATAATAACATTAGTAAATCTATGACCAATCATTGAGCAAATGTAAGAAGCTCGTGAAAATCTAAAGCTCTTCAAACCAGTGAATAGACAAAGCAAGCATCATAGAGTAACAGCAAGATTCCTGCATTTACTAGTCTTTCAGTAAACCTGTGAACAAAGCTTCATAAAGTTCCTGCAAGATTCCTGCAGCACCAGATGAATAGTAAGATTCCTGCAGCACCAGATAAATAGTAAGATTCCTGCAGCATCAGTCAAACAGTAAGATTCCTACCAGTTACAGCCAAACCAGTCAGTCACTTACTAAGCGCCTTCCTCCTCTATAAAAGGATCAGTCCTTCCCAGTTCAAGACACCTTCAGAAAATACTTGAGAGAAAATCCTCTAACGAGAGCAACCATTTATAATATGTCTCTAGATTTCATCATGTATTCAGTTTTTGTTTCTTTTAAGTAAAACAGGCTTCTAGCCTCTAAGTTAATCGTAAGTTAATTTTTATTTATATAATCCAGTTTTCATTTTCGTCAAATTTTAAGTTTCATATTTCATCATTATCTTCCCATTCCCCTTATGGACGGTTATATCACCTCCCTAAATATACCCACAGGCTTGCCTGTCCAAGTGGGTTAAGGGTGGGGTTTAGGTTCTTGGGCAAGCGGAGGTTAGCTGTTCGAACCCTAGGGGTTGTGGCCCTTTTTATCTTTCAATGGATTTAAAATCCAAATGGAGGACAAGGTTTCAAATTGGAATAAGATATCCCAGACCAGCTTTAAATCAAATTTTGATTTCTTAGCCTTATAACCAAACAGGCTCAATTGGGTTTAATTTTTAAAATAGTTCCAATTGAAACAACGCAGAATCGGTCTTATTTAAAACCAAACGATGTCGCACCCCTAGTTACTGTTCATCATTACCCTCGATTTTCAAGCGAGAGTCCGGTAGGGTTCCGTCATCTTCTCCGGCGACGATGACCATTTTCTGACCATTTTTCAACCTATTTAGATTGCGGTTTCCTTCCATTTTTCCTAAGGATCACATATCTAACATTTTTTTTTTCATTTGGACCATTAAATTTTTACGAATCAAGCAAAAATAGTGGCTCTGGCCAACTGAATTTTTGCTATTTCTGGCTTATTTCTTTATTGTTTTCATCATTTTCTTTCTTAGTTTTCTTCCTGCACCATCGAGGATTAGTTCCTCATGGCTTGCATCAAGTTTAAAGCATGAAATTACAAAACTTCAAATCACCCTAACAACCTGTAACTGCCTTATTCAAGTTCATTTTTAAACCTTTTTTCTTAATTCTCTTTGCAACATTTTACATTTTCCATTCTCTTCTAGGCCTTCTACTTCAATCTATCATTCATGCTAAAATTTTCATAAAATAGAATGTAAATTTACTCACCTGCTTGAAGCTAACCCTTGGTTTCTCTTCTGTTCCTACTTCCTCTACTTTTGAATCTTTTCTTTTCTCTCCTTCTAATTTCTTGCTTTCTTTTCCTTCTGATTTCCTTCAAGCATGTAGTGGATGCACTTGTTTTTAAGCAAGTTCCATCGACCCTTCTCTCTTATCTGATCTCTCTCTCTCTCTCTCTCTCTCTCTCTCTCTCTCTCTCTCTCTATCCCCTCACAGCCCCTCTCATTGACTTCTTCCCTGTTCTAATTAATTTTTCTTTTTCATTTTAGAATGCAGCTTTGCATTTACTCCCTTGGTTGATATTTTTCCATTATATACATATTTTATAGATACACACACTACACACACTCACTCACACACACCCTTAACCGACACTCTTCACACACTAGCTTCACACACAGCACATGCAGTGTGCATGGCTGTGCATCCCCCTTTATATGCTTGTATAACATATATGTGTATGTGTAACCATATATATATATATATACATAGACATATATACTTTTTCTTTTATATTTTTGGATTATATATATACACATACATATATACTCATATATATGTCTAGTAAAAATTTCATGGGTGTATACATACACTTATATTTTATGATGCATTTATATATATAAGTATATACTATTCATTCATATACATGTACCAATTCAAGTACAAATGCATGTTATGATGTTCGGTTCTTATTTCGATTTACGTGTAATATTCCGAGTCAGGGTGTTACATGCATGTATTCTATATTATTGAAGGATGAAAATAAAAGAAAAATGGTGAGGTTTAAGCTAGGGAAACCCTAAAAACACTAAGATCTGAATATATAAAAAATTTAATTTTTGTACAAACTTGATTAAAGCTTGAAACTAACTACATAGCTCAAAAGAGCCTTGAAATTAGATCATTCTGCAACTTAGATCAGTTAAGATGGTCAAGAGACCAAGGAGAAAAGCTAAGTTGTAGGTATGGTCAAATTTTGTGCATGATCAAATTTAGGTCAATTTGTGGGGCTTAAGCAACATGGAAATACTCCCCACACTCACAGCAACACATAGGAAGAAAAAGAGAGTAAAAACAGTACCCAGAAACTCATAAAATAGGAAGAAAAACATCTCACCGAAAAGTCGAGCTCTCGCCGGAGCCGAGTGTAACACTCTATTTCGAGTTTGAGGAATCACCAAATTGAAACACCAAAATTGGATATGAAATCCTCACAAAGTTTAGAATTGAACCCCATTGGAAAAGTCATTAGAGGTGATCGGCGACAGTCGCCGATGCCAAAGAGGGTGACCAAAACCTTCGCCGGAGTCTTAAGGAAGAAGACATTATTTGAGTTGGGCCTCGGGTTGGATTCAGGTCGGGCCCGACCCAAACATAAAATGAGATTATTTTTAAGTGACACGACGTTGTTTGGAAAGTTTGGATTTTAAATTTAAATTGGTTTGGACTGTTTAGCAACAAGTATAGTAATCCCTAATTTGATAACCAAAGGCGGAATAGGGATAGCCTAACCCTGAATTGATTTCCATGTCCGCTGTTTGGCCTACCAAAAATCAAAAAAATAAAGAGAAGTCGTAACTCCCTAGTTTCCAACCTAGGACCATCCGAACATAAGGGTTTTAAACCCCACGCGTGAGCTATTGTGCCACTAAGGCACTTTGATAAAATAATAGCCAAATATATATATATATATATATATATATATATATATATAAATAATATAATTCATTTAATTTAATTTGTAAAATATTTTCGATATCCGAATAAAATAAAAAGATATTGCAACCTAATATTTTTTAGGCATTCCAGACTCAACGGTGGAGTTCAATTTGTGAAATTAAGTCTAAAAAAATGTGAACGGATAAATTGGACTAATTCCAAAAATGTCCTAAATGCTAAATGAAGCCACCAAATCACCTCCAAAAATTATGAGAGTACCTATCCTAGGGTTTTTTGACATTTTGGACTCAACAGTGGAGTCAATCTTGCCAAATAAAATACCTAAAATTGAATATTTTTAGGACACTTTAAAAGTACGACGATGCTACCAAGGAAGGGTAAATAAGTCAATCAGGTTACAACCTAAATCACATAAGTCCAAAGAGTTAAAATACGACCCATAAGGCCCAAAAACCATGAATCCATCAATAAAAATCAGATTAAGTCTATGAACAATTTTGAACTAAATAATGCTTCTTGGTTTTTAGGAATGTCAAAAGGAAAAGAGAAGGAGGTCTAATTTCTCTTGTAAGAAGGAGGAACCATTTTTTAGGTAAGTAAACCCGAACTCTAATATGTGATAATTTTTAGCCATGTCACGATTTTATTTTTTCAATGCTGCCAATTTGTATTCTTATACCTACTTAAAATTTGACACTTGTTCTTACCTTGTGGATATGTTGAGAATTCGATTACTAATATCTTGAAGTGATTGCTTGTTCATTTCAATACCTTGCTTTGGATATTGAAAAATTGCTATGTTTCTCACTGCTTCGAATTTGATATTCCACATATACTGATGACTTGCATAATTTAGAATATTTTATTACTCCTTAACTTTAAACTTTAGTCTAATTTTATTTATTTTCTAGTAAATTTTAGGCTTCATTGTCATTTTTAAATTATATTTTAGACTTAAAGAAATTAAAGTAGCCTGTGAGTTTGTCACCACTTTTGCTGATCTCAAAAGATTACAAGCCATCCAGCCAAAGAAAACAAAAGAAAAAAAAAGGAAAAAAAGATAGAACCTGGGTTTTTTCTACAAGCGTGTAGGGCTTAAAGGGGGTTCTATTTAAAAGAGCTATGGCAGAAATTTGGAAAGGGAGGAAGACGTGCAGTTGCGCAGTAAAAGAAGAAAAGAAAAAAAATGCAAAGCGTAGGGTTGTGGCGCTGGGCAGAACAAAAAAAAAAAAGAAAGAAAAGAAAGAAAAAGGGTGATTTGGAAAAAAGTCAAAAAAAGGGAGAACCTGAAGCGGCTGGAGAAGAAAAAGCAAAAAGGATAGGAAGCAGTCGGCTTGGAGGCTTGGTGCAGCAGCGACTTGAAAGGCTGTGCGGCAGAAAGGATTAAGAAGAAAAAAAGAGAGTCTGTTTTGACCTGCGGCTGCGGCTTGGATAGATTAAGAGCAGAAAAAGTGAGTTGCGGTGCTGGGCAAGCGACTGCGGAAGCAGAATAGGAGAAAAGAATAGCAGTTGAAGGCGCACAGCAGAATTAGAATCAGAGTTAACGCTAAAACTTGGAGGACACACTGCGGGCTACTCCGAATATTTTTTTAGTGTTCATTTTCTTCCATTCCTCTTAGAAAAAATATGGTGAATTTGTTTATGTTGAATTTAATTTTTAGCATGAACTAAATTTCTTTATTCTAGAAAAATGATGTAGTCTAGTCTCGAACTATGCTTCCTTTTCTATGTTAATTTGAAGTAATTCTTTTTTTCATGTTTGTTTGATTTATTTTGAGCATATTGCTTCTAATTAATTGGCCACTAATTAGATGATATTAATCTTGTGATTTGCTGTCGAAAGAGGGAATTATAGGATAGATCTTGGATATTTCAGCATAGGTGAATATAGAGATCGAAAGACTTACATGAAGTAATGTAGTATTAAAAATCATTGGTCTTATTGCACTCTTGCTTTATTAATTTTCATACTCTTGTGTAAAATGATGAACAAGAATAGTTTCCAATTGACTGTCGAAAGAGACTTTTGGATGAATTAGAGATTTGCTAACAAACATAGAGAATTAAATTCAATTAGATAGATGAGTAAAGCATAGTGAGGGATTAATCAATTTCCTACAATTTTTCTCTCCCGTTAATTTGATTTTCAAACAACATGTCACAACCCAAAATCTGCCTCGCACGGATCCCAGACCGCGACCACGACCGCCACCCTTCGGCCTGGGGGCCTTGGGGCCTTGGGGCAAGGCTCACATAAGCAGCGGATTTCGAATAGATGTGCGACATGTGGTTTGCGGAAGCATGAAAAACTTTTTCTTTTCTTTTCTCATTTTAAAATTTGCACATCCGTCTGGTACTGCCACTCTTTACATTGCGGTATACATGATCATACATTCAGAGCATAACTAAAAACTTAAAAGCTTTATAATTAATACATGTTTAACTGCCCCACGGGGCTTAATACACAATAGTGTAATATTTCCTAATACAAAATACTATCAACTTTATAGTACATTCCCAAGAGAATTGCTAGTCCTGTGATTAGTTACCTAACCCTCCTTCCAAAATAGGTAGGCTTATCATCATCGCCATCAAAATCAGAACTGCTATTGATCACCTGAAAGGGGGACAGATAAAAATTCGGGTAAGCTAATATAAGCTTGTGAGTAATTCCTGCATTCGTCATGGGGTTTTCAATTGGTAGTGGTTTAGCACATGAGAGTTTATAAAATACACACTACCAATTGCTCGTACGTTTAGAACACAGAATATATGTATTCTTAAAATAGATAGCTTTGAAACATTTAAAGTATTCAAGCTAAACATACATTTCTTCAAGTCGAGTATATGCACTTCAAAAACATATAAGCATGCATGATAAAAATGGGGGTAAAAACCTACTTCCATTTTCAAAAGTGCTTGTCATCTTTTCTCTTTAATTAGGTGGAATCTGTTTCAAACTAGACTCCCGTTTTACTGCAATGCTACAATGGAGATATCTTATTTGCCAGGGGGATTAGATCCTACTACCAGGCATTTTTTCGTGTCATAGTTGAATCCCAAAGGATTTCAACGTCGCATGTTGTACTTAAGTGTCACATCCCGCACCCCACCCTACGCGGATGCTGAAGATGTGATGGCAGTTAGCTGCCTTGCCAGTCCTCCGACTGACAATGCGACCAACCAAAGGCAATGTTCTGAACTTACAATGAATTGCATTCCAAATGTAAGGTCAGAACAACGGAAATTAAAACCTTTTTATCTCGGGAATGCAACTCAACTATATACCTCATAAGTATGTACTACAGAGCAAGTCTATAATCAGACAGCTAATAACTCTAACCACAGAGCACATCTATAACAAATATATAACATAGAGCATATCAAATTCCTCCAGAGTACCATTACCATGAGCCATGTCCCTACACATCTATTACATATGAATAAAGTCAACTATATCATCACACTCACCTGAATAGCCAAGATCAATCCATTAGAACCCAAGTCTCCACATATTATTGCCATCAGATCCTCACTTGGGAATGCCTCTCAGTCCACTAGTGACATGTCCTTGTGCTTTCTAATCCAATGGAGATATATCCTGAAAAATGTTAAATAAATGGAATGAGCTTAAACAAGCTGAGTGAGTAACATAGGTTCCTACCATGGGTTTCAAAACCAGTTCATATATACATGTATGCTCCAATTATAGCTCAAATAGAACAATGTAGCTCAAATAAAACAATGCAGCTCAAACAGATCAGATCAGAAGAAAATAGAACAGATCGGATCAAACAGAACAAAACATAACGGACTAAACAGATCAGAACAAAACTGAACAGAACAGAATACCAATCAATCAAAGGCGGAACACCAAATGCCTGAACCTTCCCCAGCAATGTGGGATGCCGCACAAGATAATACGTCAGTCACTTACCCCACATATGGAGGCCCGCGTCCCGGCAGCACATTTCCGCTTGGGGTCAGTATCAGAGCGGAACAGATCAGATAGGATTGAGCGGATACTGAGTTCTGGGCGTCCCACAGAGTCAGCTATCCATTTACTGATATACTCAATCCCGTGGTGGGCACAAGACTCAACATAACAAGATAAACACGAATCAGACTCCAATAGCGTAGAGAAATTAGAACAACAGACTCCAACAAAATCAGAACAAGAGATATCAAGAAGCAGGATAGGATCATGCCATATGTAATGCAGTGTAAAGAGTATGCATTAAAACATATGCATTAAAATAGTACAGTGTATAAAACAGTTCAGCATATAAAGCAATATAGTATACAAAAATATACACCAAGTCAAGAGTCCGAGTTACTCACAAACTTTATGCTTATCTCCATTCATAGATATCCTCCAGATACGTTAAGTACCTCTATGCATGTCCTCAATAATCATCATCCTGATATTGGTACCACTAGGATGCATTTGGCAGCTCGGAATCAGAACTCCAGTTACGGATTCCCTCTACTTCAATCTCTGTTCTGCTGCATCTAGAGTTTAAGGTTAATCTTTAATCCATAGCCAACAGTTGAAGAAAACACACAGGCAGGTTGATCGAGTCGGCCAGCCATTTTAAATCCAGTTTCATCAGCTTCTTCAGCCTTTTCCCCCAAGCTGTCCAGGATTCTGACTAGTCATGCCTTTTCCCAGAATTCACTGCATCTCGTACATTGGACCTTGAAGAATCTTCTTGTGCTCTTTCAGACTAGACTTCAGGAGTTGAAACCACTCGACCAAGTTGGTCTGACAGATGTTGGCCATCCTTAAACCAACCAGTTACATTGGCTTCTCAAGTGTCTCACACTTAACTGCTACAAGGGTCTGTAAATGGTGCTTAACCACCTCTTGTTTCACTCTTCAGTACTTCAAGCTCTTCCCCTTTTACTATTGAGAGAAACCAGACTCCTCAAATCCATAAAACTGCCTGAATTCCATATGCATTGTACCAAGATCCTCCATCACAAGCTACCCAAGTCTTTTTCTTACTTCAGTCATGCTAATATACTGCCTAACAACGTCCTTCAATCAGCATCATTAAACTCATTTCCTGCTTCTCTCTCTATCCACCAAGGTTAGTGCACAACTGCCACAGCAAGTCTACAACAGCAGCTCCGATTGCTGCTATAACAACAGCCCCGATTGCTGCTGCTTTCTTTCCCTACAGCACTGCTACATATATCTAGATATATTGATCTCTTGCAGATCTTTCTCTAACATAACCCGATTGGAATGCTTCATGTACATATTATCAGCCTCGCAATGCATGACATCACTATATTGTAGAAGCTTCACTGTTCTGACCCAAAATCCTGATTAGCAGCAGCAACCGACCAACACATATCTAGGAACAGAGGCTCACCTTCAACGTTAATAGTGCACTTCAAATTCCTCAATTCTTAGTGCAGTCAATTGTATCCCCTGTCCTTTTGTTATCTGCCTTCCTCGACTCCTTAGCCGGAATTGCAATACCGAAGGATTCCCTCCATGTCGCAACTGCTACACTGTTGCACCAACACGCACAAATACATATACACAAATCCCTGCTACAGCGCCGTCATAGCAACACACTCACATATACAACCAACACGACCCATTCTCCTATTCCACACTGCTACACCTACTGCCAAACTCCATTCCAGGACTCATCACCATTGCAGACATCATTGATGCACCACACTGCAGCTATCATCCACCTGTTCTCAATTGGAAACGACAATAGATGAAACCCCCAGACCAACATCACTACCAACATCAAATCACGCCATCCACACGCACTTACAAGCCACAAACCGCGACATCCACACACCCAATCCGAGCCACAACAGTCACCGTTCACCCGCAACATCATCATTCAATGATCAATCAACCTCCATTTTCGGCAATCACAATCCATTCTCCCCTTTTGCACCGTTACATGAACGCACACACATATATATATACACAAATTCCTATTGTAGCATCGCCACTGTCCCTGCTTCGTGAATCAGTTTCGGTATAGAGAAGAACCAACAAAATCCCCTGCACCGACTTTGTTTCTTTTCCTACATTTTCTTCAATCTAAACCCATCCTCACGGTAGAATCCTCCCTGAAACGTGACACACGCACATATATATACATCCACTCCTACGCTAGAAGCTTCCAAATTTCCTTCTTCACTTTCGTTTCTCTATCTCTCTCTTTTCTAGTGACTTCGGCTCATTTTTCTCTCTTTTGACTCTAGAAACTTCAAGCTTCTTCTTTTCTTTTTATTATATATTTACATAAGGGTACATCAGTTGCCATTCACGTGTTTCCAGCAGCTTCTTCTTGAACCTTGCAATTATATGTACATATATATGTGTCACTCTCCTTCCATTATTTTAATATATAAAATATACTCCATATATTTTATATATATTCTTACAGTTAGTGTCTTTGATCACTTTATTACAATTATATCAAATATAATTTCTATATATTTTATATATATACTATTTCCATTCCAAAATATTAAATTATGGAACGCCATCCAATTTGGCATAAACCAGGACTCGGTATCCTTTGTATTTATGTTACTAATTTTAAGTCACCAGTTCGTGTCTTATATTTTATTTATTTTATTTGCATAATAAATTTTTCTGTATCAATTCCATTTATTAATTCTGGCACTCGGTTGATCAGGTCGTTTATTTCCCGAGCCTATATTATTTTTAATGGTCTGGATTAATTTTATATTTTTGAATAATTAATCCCCTCATGGCTTCCGGTTATGGCTTACTATATCTTAAGCTATTTTAAATTATTATGTCACAGAACCTAAATTATTATTAGGTCAGAATATAATTTGGATTATGTCAAATTTTCAGGATATTACATTAAGTACCATTTATCTTATAAAACATTTATCACATGGCTTCTTCAATAGATACTTTTCATGAGTATTTAAAACATGAAATATATAACTTCTGCAATAGGACTTCAAATGCTTGAAATAATCAATTTCAGAATATTTAAGGAAATTGGTATTTTACTCAAACATGCTCAATATTTCAAAGAAAGGAACTGTACAAAAACATTTACGGAGCATGTCATAACAAAATATTTTTCAACAGCAATCATATAAAGACTGAATTTGATATTCAAATGCTTCACATAACTTGAACTTAAAACTTCTTCAAATATATGGAGTTAAATCTCCACTTCAAATATAGGGTTACTCACCTTAAACCTTTAAGTCGACTTTACGGGGCTGCTTTTCCTTTTTCCTCTTTTCAACCTAAAATAGTTTAGGAAAATCTCATAAACTTCATATACATTCAAATCAACTTGTGATTTACATCAATCCTCCGACTGTTTAGGCCTAACTTTAAAAATCGGCCTAATTATAATTGTACTACATATCTAGTTTCTTTAATGATAAATAAATATTACCTCTGAAGCCATTCACTTAAAGTTTCAGTGTTTTCTTGCTCTTTAATTTTCACTTCAGCAAGTTGTGCCTTCGTTGGAGTTTTATACATGAACGGCCTAACTGAAATGATTTCGGTTGACCTGGCAATCCTTATTTTCCTGGCAATCACTTTTTGTTGCCACAGTAAGTCTTCCATGAACTCCTGTTGCTTTTTATCCATTGCTCTCTGAGCTTTGGTCATAATTGTGAACTCTTTCTGTTTCTTATCCATTATAGTCTACTTGTATATTTTTGCCTAAAACACAATTTAGCGTGTTAGAGAAATCAGTTTCATTTTAAAATTATACTCTTCTGGTAGCTCCATTAATCTTTAATTTAAATTTATTTACTTCTTATGTTCACTGTGTCATGTCTCCTCGTATTCCATTTCAAATATGTATTGTACTATTTAGTTTGGTACCTCGACAGTACACTAATGTATAGTCACCTGACTTATGCTATTCATCAAATTTTATGTCTCTTTATTTTAAGTACATATTTTGGTCAAATAGACTCTACCATTGAGTCCGAAACGCCGAAGAAAGTCAATTCAGGCTTTCAGTAGAATTCTGTTTGGGCTTGGTAGCAGTAGGGGTATTTTGGTCATTTAGCATTCTTACGGGTCTTTATTTTTTGGGACCTCATCTCATGACGTGAACCTCACCATTGGACTCAGGAGGTCTGAGATAGTAAGAATACACTAATAACTTGTCCAATTTGGACACCGGGCATTTCGTGACTATTTAATTTAATTAAATAATTTTAATTAAATTAAATTTATCAACTATTATATATATATATATATACGTTTTAATTACATAATAGGTCGGATGTGAAATGGGTGGCACGTTGGCCAGCAGTGTCACCTCCCCTCTAGAAGATACTGCGTTCGAGTTTCCATAGGTGCGTATGTGCCTTTTTATTTTCTGAATTTATTTTAAGTATTATATATATATATATATATATATATTCATGCCATAATACACCACACACGTGCACGTGGCCGAGTGGAAAGGGAGGGGGGTTTGGCGCGTGAGGTCTAGGGTTCAAACCCTAGGAATTGCGGTTCCTTATTTTTTTCTTAATTTTTCGAAGCCAAACGGTAGACCGGGGCCTAAAACCAGAATAAGACACGCTATTTGTGGCTTGGGTTATTAAATTTGGGCCATAACCGTGCAACTAAACATGTTAAATCAGGGTTTTAAACTCTAATCTCAAAACGCTGTCGTTTCATTAATGCGGTGGTAATGTCGTAGGCCCCTACATGTCTGAGTCAACTCACTGGGCCTTTCAACACGAGTTGACTCACTGTCTTCTTCCCCATTCAACCACCTACGGTTGCCCTAGTTACAGTTTTGCTTCTTTTCTAATTTCGTGAAGTTTGGCTCGATGGAACCTTACTGTTTTCACCTTAAATCATTTTTGGAACATTAAGGACCCTTTTGGCATTCGTTTGAAGGATTAAACTGGTCTTACTAGCTCGATTAAGGGTTGGATAACCAAACCTGTATCTCGGTCGTATATGCTCATTTTTGAGCCAAATCTCCTGAGTTTTGTTTTGTTGTGATTTATTTTCCATAGGGTTTCATTTTTCATTCACAAAAGTGGGTTTCATACTGAGTTTGAAGGATTGGGTTTCAAACCTGAAACCTACAACTCTAGATTTCTAGGGTTTGTGTTGAGTTGTAAGGTCACGGTCAAGTGTTTTTAACACCCTTAGAGGGTCAGGTTTTAGTCTTGATAAACCAAACATGGTTTGGTGGTGATGGATTTAGACCTGCTGTAAGCAAGGTCCTCCAATAGCTGTCGTTCGCGGGTTTAGTGTTTTAGATCGTTTTCGAGGCCAAATTTCATGCTTGAACAAGTTTAAACATATTATAAATATCACATATACAAAATCAAGGCTTAAAACAGTTCATACATAGGAAAATTCTAGAAAGAGAAAATGTTGGGTGTTGATGTTTTTCTCACCTTTTCCTTCAGTTTCTTTCCTCTTTTCCCCTTGCTTTCCTCCTCTAAATATCCCAGAACTTCTTCAATCTCTCACTCTCTCTCTCTCTGTATGACTGAATGGTGGTGTGTATACAATGTGTATATATGTATATAGGTGCACACATGATCATTTCCATTTCTAATTTCCCCCACCAACTAGGTTAGCTTGTGGCAGCATCTCTAATGAGTGCTTCTACTTCACTGTTTTGGGCAGGCCATCATCAGCCGTGTGTGTGTGTGTGTGGTGTTTTGTGTATATATATATATATATATATATACACACATAATATAATACCAACACACTTGGATACACACACCATTACACCTTAGATATTTGCATGCTTTTATATACTATATATATATATATATATATAGATATATTTAATTATCTTTATACTCATCCATGCATATACTTACACATCTACATACTTGGCCATGTATACACCTTTAATGTGTGTATGTGTGTGTCATCATATTTTCTATTAATTATGACTAATAATTAATTTCTTATATTTAATTAATTAATTATATTAAATTAATTAATTATTCTATTAAGTGTAAATATCTTTACACTGATTTTTATAACCTCGTAATACGTGCCATAGGACCCAATATCTTTGGGTTGGGGTATTACACAACATCTTTCTTTTCCTTTGAGTACTTCCTTTGAACTGATTTTATTTTAAATTGCAAATACAAAAATCTGAGTGACTTTTCTAGATAAAGTCGAGATTGGTATAATTTCGGTAATTGTCAAAAGTAAGTCACCAATCCTTGGGGACGATACTCTTCCCTATCACTTTACTATAAAACTACGATACTGTGCACTTGCAGTTTTACACCGATCAGGTTTTTGGCATCGTTGCCAGGGATTGATTTCTTCTTATTTTTTCCAATATCGATACAAAGTAATCTTGGTTTTAATTTATAACTTTATTTTTATTTTTGTTTTACAAGTGTGTTTTTAAAGTACTAGCCATGGCTGATGGCCAGCAGGATGCATAGCCACGCACCTTGAAGGATTATGTACGGCCAGCTGTGAATGACAACTACTCGGGTATAAGACACCAGACCATTAATGCCAACAATTTTGAGCTCAAACCAGCTTGATCAACATGGTACAACAAGCCCAATTTAGCGGATCGCCACTTGATGATCCCAATATTCATTTGGCGATATTTTTGGAGATTTG